>LPNX010746648.1:0-36552 GCA_001517045.1 Pseudotsuga menziesii | reverse complement strand
GATCTCATACATTAGGGGGCATCTGTTATAGTGGATTTCACCACACTAGGTGAATCACACATTGTATGGCCTTTCCCTATCCCGCTGCAGACTCATTATTCCCTATGGACCATTTATTGTATTTTGATGTATCATTGACCATCCCTAAAACATTAGAAAAATGATATACGCGGCCTTTTCCCCGATAACCGCGTACATACATGGATATTCCCTATATAGTCACGTACATCGGGATGTGTACATAATCCAAAACTGTTGGACCATTCCTTGTCTTGAATCCGACTCATATGACTCCTGGCCTTCCATATGCCTTGAGATCGCACGGATTCGACCTTTCAGTATCACTTTGGAAAGCTATATAAGGAACCATTGAGACATTGAAAACAAGAGGAGAGAATTGAGAGTACCGAATCTATAGTCCATTGTTGCCAGAACTATTCTTGAGTCTGCATCCCTTTGTCCCTTTGGAGCACTGTTGTGTTCTTCCCAAGCTTGCCTTTGTTAGTGAGCTTGCTATCAGAGTGATGGAGTATTGAGGTGGTGGAGGCCCAAGTGGGGGATTCAGTTTCTCCGGTTCGCAGACGTGCCATCAAGGGTTGTCACTTGTAATCTCTGATTCATATTAATAGAAATATCTTTTCCTATCCAGTAATGTGTATTTGAATGAATGTTGCATCCATTGGAATATGTCAAATGCTTATACATTATTGATTATATATGCTAGAATAGATCTAACACCATGAAATATATTATGCTTGTATTGTTTACTTGTTGTTGAGGACGCGCTATAACAATTCAAGATGAAGATTGGAAAGCTCAACAGGGATCTACTTCAACCGTCTGGAATAAGGTACGAGGTTCGATCCTTTAGTGTTAGATGGTTTTAATTTCTATTGCATATGGGGAAAGATTGATTTCTAGAGTCTAGCTGTCTGTTGTGGTACCCCAAGCCATAGGAATTTCTCTCCGTAACATTGACTAAAGAGGATGTCCGTGTAATAGAAAAAGATGTAGTAGATGTTGTAAGGAACAACCTCGCCAATTTAAGGACACAGCAGACCTGCGTGGCTGATCAGGTGTCGCAACACATTAATCAGCTAGTCGATGATATTAACGATGTCAAAGCCACTATGGACGTTAAGAAATATGGCATGGATCCAAGCATCCCTCTAGTCACAACAGAACTAGTGCCTCCAATTAAGGTAAAAATCCAAGCGTAGGTGATGGAGACAGGAACAACTAAGTTTGATGAAGCCATGCAAGGGATTGAGACCATCCATATCAACTTCTCCAAGCTATCTTTGGTAGAAGTCTATGAGATCTAGTAGGAAGCAATGACTGAAGTACGGTTGAGAGAGAACATTGTTGTCTATCAAGAAAATAAGTAGAAAATAAAGGAAAAAATATGCAAGGCCTTCCTTAGGGAAAAAGAGCAGGAAATTGTTGTGCATGAGCATAGCAAGAAATTGTCGTATGTGAGAATAATAGGGTTTCACTCACTGAAACCTTTAAGAGCGCAGTTGCAGATTTCCCACTAGAAGCAGTCCAGGAAGATGAAGATGAAGAAACTAAGGTTTCTCGACTATCGTGCATTGCAAGGGAACTAAAGAAGAAGGTTGAGGAACTGCAGGTTAGGAAGGTACCGGGCACACCTACAGAGTTCCTCGAGTAGAGAAGAAGAGCAGCCTTTGAGGCTGCTAAGAAGATCAAAGAAGGAGAAATAATCTTCCCAAAGGAAGCTGAAGTCGTTGCTACAAAATGGGGAGCATTGCTAGAAGATGAAACTACAGAAACCATAAGGTATAGCACGTGACATACAGATGAGAAAATCGGTGCTGCAAAGGAAGAAATGAAGAAATTGATGCTTCAAGAAAAGGTTACTAAGAGCGTGGAGATCAAGTGAGTACAACAGGAAGTCTAGGCTCTTTGATATCAAGAGAGAACTAGGGAAGCTGAGGTTGAGACACACCAATATAAAGAAGCCCAACTCATAGGACTTCTTCGTCTTGTGCAGTAGAAAATTCAGCAAGCCACGCATTCGTTAGAGGAAGGACCGTCAGAACATATCAGTTCCAACCGTGTAGAGCAGTTGGCCGCATAGGAAGAGGAAGTAACAGGGGAAGTTGCTAAGGTCCAAAATATGGTGAAGGAGTTCCAGGACAAGGTTGGTCCCACTGCGTAGCTTGGGCTTGCACCAGAGGCATAGATTTTGCAAGGCAAGTAAAATTTTTTTGGCAGGCCATTTTTGTAGACGAGTGCCTTTTTTCTTAGTGGCTCGGGACGAGACACATGTGAGTGTTGGGGGCTTGTTGGGACAGAAAAAGTACACAAGGAAGAAGTGAATGCTCAATAAAAAAGGATGAAAAGTGTGCATGTGACAGGAGAAAAGTAGGCTAAGAAGGAATCGACGCAGATAAGATAAAAACATGCGCGTAATGGATAAAGAGGTAGAAGGAAAACTACAACGAGGATGTTGCAATAAGGAAGATAGATCTAAGTCGGTGGAAGAGGTAGGTAGAGAATTTAAGGCTGGAAGACGGAAGTCAAGGAATACTGCAGAAGGGCGAACCAGTAGGAGGAGGAAGGATAGTTTTGTGACTATTTATGACTGGTACAGATGAGCTGAAAGAAGTTGTTGCAGCTAGTTAAGGTCGTGGTTAATGTCTTGTAGGGATTTTGTGGCTAGGTATGGGTCGACATTGATGTAAAATAGATATATTTTTTTTGTTGAGTCTGTAATAACTAAGCTGTACTCAGTCGACCCTGCATTGTCTTGTAAATATTAGATATAAGAGGAACCTAACCTGTAGAAGGGTTGTCTCAAGTCATTCATTATTTCAATGTCTGTTGTTCAAGAGTTATGCAGTTCTTAGTTAGATTTCAGAGGAAGAGTTAGAGGAAGAATAATTAGAGAAGAGTCTAGTAGAAGGAGAAGTTTGTTGAGCCCCAGATCCTACAACTGTGTGCATGGACCGCTAGTAGAATAAAAGAGTCAATCCAGGTTGTGTGCGGATCAGTAGGAGTAGATAGAGAATAAATTAGAGAGCATCAGAGTAAGAATATTGAGTCAAATAGAAATATATAAAGAACAATCTACATATCGTAGGCTGCAAGGTGCTATAAACCATTCTCATGCCAGATGAAGAGCACCTTGCTAGTTTTTCCCAGATGGGTTTCCATGTTATTTACTGTGTTATGTGGATGAATGTGTTTAATGATGAATGTTGATGTGAATGTTTTCTTACCATACATTATTACAGTTACTATTCAATGAATATCACAGTGGGAAAACTGAGTGGATGCATGAAGGATTAAGCACTGTTGGAATGTTATGTATGGATTTATGATTTAGTTGTTAAGTTAAAGCATGAGTCGCATGATGTATGTTGAGTACAAGGAAGTATATGTGTCACACTATTGTTTCATTTGTAGATTCATAACGATAAAGTCATGTCACACGCCAGTTGCGACATATCCCTGTGTTGTTGTTGCACAGTAGCAGACTCCATCCAGTCGCCTTTGTTGAGCGCCTTGGCCGCATTCCAAGGGACTAGAATCCATTGCCATCTATAGAAACATGGTTCTGGAAGTTAGCCATAAAGATATCACAGGTGAGACTCTTCCTGCTTCACGAGCATTTCCGCCAGAGCTTGTTCTGCCAGGTAGATGTCTTTTGGTATCTTGTCTGTATTATGTTGTTGTTGAACCATGAGTCTAGACAAAAGAGAAATGAGGCCAACAAATCCCGACCAGTTTTAGCATATGTTGTAGGTGTTGTATCTAGATATATGCAACAAAATCATGAGATCCATTGGAAGGAAGCCAATAGGATCTTGCACTATGTGCAAGGAACCTGACACTTTGGGGTACATTATGCTATTGGTTCTCCACTAGAACTAGTTGGATTTAATGATTCTGATTGGGCTAGAAATCTAATTGACAGTAAATCCAATTTCGGTTATGTATTCATTCTTGTACATGGTACCATATGATGTTCAAGAAATAAACAACACATCATATCCCTCTCTTCAGCTAAGGCCAAGTACAGAGGAGCAATGAACGCAACTACACAATGTGTGTGGTTGCAAGGTATTCTTCAAGAACTTGGTTTTTCATTTGATTCAGCCATAGTCATTTCATGTGATAATCAAAGTACAATAAATATTTACATTGATATATTGCAGAGACAGAGGACCAAAAACATTATGATACACATGCACTACATCCCAAGCTTGGTGCATGACCAGGTGATAGCCTTGCAGTATTGCCCATCTGCAGAGGAAACTACTGACATTTTCACCAAAATATTCACAGAGAAGAAATTCACCTATCTGAGATACCTTCTTGAAGTAGGTGACATGTGATGATGGCTGATATTCACTTTCATATTTTTCTCCATGCCTATTTTAAAGGGCAGGTTTTGTTCCCATGTGGTTTTCCTCCTTACCTTGGTTTTTATGGGCAAATAAAATTTCTATTGTATGTGGTGGCTTATGCCTTAGTTTCCAAGGCCTCAATAATGTTTTGGTTAAGTTTTAATAAGTTAGGATTAGGGGGTGTGTTAGACAAATAATCCACCTTAGTATTATGATCATACACCTAGGTACATTTTCTTATCTTCTATGTTATGTTCTATGGTGCAAACTTAGGATATATTGATCATTTACTTATAGTTGAGGCACTCTTGGTTGATCATTATGATAGTTGAGGCACTCCTGGTTGATCATTGTGACAAAATAGAGCCCTCATTGATGACAGGACAACCTTGGTGCACCCCCCCATACCTATATTTAGGGACTATGTTTGACCTTAGGTGCTGGTGCATGTTTGTGGTGGTTTTTGGTCTTCATTGGGAATTTATTGCCTCCTAGAGCCACTCCCACTCACCCATGTTGTCACCCACATCTAGAGTGCCTCCATTTATGATCCAACATACCTCACCCAAGTTAATACAAGCATTCATGACTGTTTGGGATGATTAGGAAGATGATTGGTCCATCTAAGGGGTTTGAGGATCAAATCATGGTCTAACACTTATATGCATCCAGATGGCCTCCAAGGCCTCACAATTTTTCTCTATTGTAATATAAACATGATCTAGACATATTTACATGTTGGACAGTCATAATAATATCAGTTATTGATAACATTTGTGTATTCTATTTTCACTCTTTCTGTTGTTTTGTGCATAATTTGTGTGTAATATCGAATTGTGAGAATATCCTTGGCTCCTAGATCCTACTGTGAATCAATTTTCACAAGATATTACAGGAATGAGGTGTGGGATACGATAGGTACTTTCTTCACTGAACGTAGAATTATGGTAATTCCCAGGATGCAAAATCAAGTAGCTGATTCTCTGGCTACTACTGCTGGAAATTTTAAAGCTCTCATCCATTCCAAGAAAAAATATAAAATAGATATTGTAAAGATAAATTCTATCCCTAAAAAATTCAAATATTGGCAAGTATTTGAAGATGATATAGAAATAAAGAGATTTTTGGAGCTGTCAGATGAATTTATAAATGCACATATTAACATAGATAATCAAAATTTAGTAAATTTCCAAGACAATGTATAGTTTGCAAATGAAGAAGTTGATCACGAAAATTTGAAGAACATTATTGGAGGAAAGAACATAATTCAATTGAAAAGTAATTACATTCCAAAAGGTATTACTCCTCTAGAGAAATTATTTGACCAAAATGATGTGGCTAAATATCCAAATTTTCATCCCAATGAAAATTCTACTGAAGATCAGAATATTGGGATTGAAGATTTTCCCAAAATAGTAAAATTGTCAAAAAACTTGCCTCCTAAAGAAAAGAAGAAATGTATTAACCTAATGAAAAAATACACTGATGTTTTTTACTGGAGCTATGAGGATTTGAAAGACTATGATACCTCCATGATACAACATACTATTCATATCAGACCTAGAGAGAAACCTTTCAGATAGAAATTAAGAAGAATAAATCCAATGCTCTTGCCTTTAATTGAAAAAGAAGTCAAGAAGTTATTCAATGTGAAAATCATTGTAACTCTTATATTTCGAGGTGGGATTCTAACTTAGTACATATCAGAAAGAAGAATGGAGAAATGAGATTATGTGTGGACTTCATAAACTTGAATAAAGTGTCATTGAAAGATAACCATCCTTTCTTGAAAATGGATCACATTTATAGAAAGTTGTTGGAGCTGAAAAGATTTCTACACTGGATAGATTTTCTGGATACAACAAATAAAGGTTCTTCTTGAAGACCAAAAAAATACATCTTTCATTACACCATGGGGGACTCTCACATATGCCAAAATTCCTTTAGGCTAAATGAATGCAGCAGCCACTTTCCAAAGAGCAATGGATATAGCTTTTGCTAAGGAAAAGGATAATTTTGTTGTAATTTATACAGATGAAATTACATTTTATTCCAAATCTGGTAAGGATTATATAAAACATCTGGAAAAAGTATTCTTAAAATGTAGAAGGTATGGTATTTCTCTCAACCCCAGAAATTCTAATTTTGCTATGAAATTGGCAAAATTATTTAGTCATATTATTTCAAAGGATGGGATTAGGATTGACCTAGATCGAGCGAATGTTATTCTAAAGGTAGAGAAACCAAGGAATAAGAATGAGACTCAATATTTTATTGGTCAAGTAAATTTATTAAGAAGATTTATCCCTAGTTTTGCGAAAATATTGAGGAATGTTACAAATATGCCGAAAAAGGAAAGTGAAATCAAATGGACTGTAGAAGCCAAAAAATATTTTAACGATATCAAAAAGGAAATAAGAGAGGCCCATGTTTTAGTAATTCCACATTTTTCTAAATATTTTCTGATTTTCTCTTATGCCTATGAACATACAATAGCCGGAGTGTTACTGTAGAAGAATCAACAAAATGATGAACAAACCATTACTTTCATTAGAGAGGTGTTGAGAGTTAGGGAGTTAGAATATGAAATCATGGAGAAAAAAGCTTATGCCTTAGTAAAGTCTTTGAAAGATTTCAAAGTGTACATTTTACATTCCCACATTATAACATATGTACCCAACAATGTAGTTAAGAAATTTCTTACTCAACCTGATCCAGAGGGAAAAAGAGCAAAATGGATAGCGGTTTTGATGGAGTATGATTTTGAGATCAATCTTAAAAAGTTGGTGAAAGGACAAGGACTGGAAATGTTAACCCAAAAAATCCCTCAGTAAGCTCTACATGACCTACACCACCCAAAGACATATATGTACGACCCTCATTTGACCCCCACACCCTCAAAAAGGCTCAAAAATATAAAAAAGGGCTTAAAAACCCATAAAAAGAGCAAAAATAGATATCATAGGGGCTAAAACCTCCAAAAAGGGGCTAAAACCCCTCAAAGGAGCTTAAAACCCCCAAATGAGCTAAATATTGGGTGAAAGGGGATACAAGCCCAAAAAAGGGGCTAAAGCCCCAACCAAAGGCTTAAAACCCTAAAAATCTCAAGAAAAAGTATAAATAGAGGGGTGGGGGTCACTCTCAATTCACTTCTCATATACCTATCATTACATTGCTTGTGTGAGTGCCTTAAGACCCTTTTCCTCTCAAGTCATTCACCCTCCCTCTCCTCCATTTCTCCATTTGAGCCATGGCTCCCCATCCATTGAGAGGTGGTCTCCCAAGCTAGGGCATGGTGGCCCATTCCAACCAGAGAAGGTATATTTTTCTTTTTATGTTTTTTCTTTGTTATATTGTAGTTTTCTGAAATTATTTGTTTGCAGGCTTGTTGTTTAACATTTTATTGCAGTTTTCCATTGATTTCTTGCAGGTCCTTTTGTTCTCTAACAGTTTGATGTAGGGTTGTGGATCTTAGCCCTAACCTTGTTTGCAGGGGTTCTATTTAATTTAATTTTTTGTTTGTTTTTGTTTCCATTCTCATAGGAACCCTACCCTTTTGTCCTATAGATGGAAGGGAGTTGTTCCTGCCTGTAGCAAGGGTGAAATCCCTACTACAGGAAAAGCGGATGAATAATTCAAATTGTGGATCCTTACAGTTTAATTTTTTATCTAATCATTCAAACGAGTTGGAATCAGGATTGTAGGTAATTATAAATTTCACCTCATCTCCTTGGTATAGTGATATTGTCTATGTTCTACAGAATTTAAAAGCACCTTTAACATTAAGAAAAACCATACATAGATCAGTACAGTTAAAGGAAACCACATTTTGTATGATGAATCAATATTTGTATTGGAAAGATCCAAGAGGTATCTTTCTCAACTGTTTATTAGAAAATGAATCCCAACAAACTATAAAGGAGTTTCATCAAGGAGTCTGTGGAGGGCATCATTCTTGGAAGGTGGCTGCAAACAAAATTTTAATAGCTGGTTTCTATTGGCCCACTATGTTTTTAGATGTTTATAAAGAGATCAAAACCTTCCATTAGTGTTAAATATTTGATGGAAAAATAAATCTAGTACCTTTTGTTGATCCATGTTTTGTCACTATTTTCAACTGGTAATTTACTCATTTGGCATCTCTTTTGTCACCTTTTTGACATATTTCTTGTCATATAGCTTATCATTCAGCCCCAGGTACGAGCGCATTTGGAATTTATGCAAGTCTTGTTTTATTTTTATTATTTCATGAATTTACTAAGCAATTTTGTTATCATTGGAAATATGTTTGATATATGAATTTTTTTTGCAGATCATAGTTTTTAAATGAGACAACATTGGACACACATTCATGCTAGATATATGCAGAGCATATCCAGCTTGCTATTCAACCTCCCGATTAGCCCGCACACTGTTAGTCAGCATATTCCCAAGTGATTAAAGTGCAAAATGGTTTTTAGCTATTCTGTTGTCCACGTGTTTGATGTTATGATGGTCCTTGCTCTGAGAAGACTCAGCATCCTGCCTTATCCATTCGACACCATGATCCAAGGTCATGTCAATGAGAATCTATACGATGTAGTATGTGCGAGGAGAACCGATGTGCGAGAGAGCAGGAGGAAGACTGTGCGTTGTCGTATAGTTGTTTGTTTTCCATAAAGGTCGACTATTTTCAGAGAGACCAACCACTGAAAGGGTCGAATATCTCATTGTTGTAAACATTATATATAGTCACCTCCAAGAGAGAGCTCAGTTAGCTAGCTAGTTTGTAAATATGTTAGTCGATATTAGAAGAAGATTTGTAAAAACTCTGTTTTGAATGTTAATATAAGTTCTATTTTTACTACGTATACATGTTCTTGTTCCTATGAGTGATTGATTGAAATTCCACCATTATTTCTATGAGGGACCCTCAACAACCAGTGGTTTCCAATTCCTGTGTGTGCTTATTATCTCCTTTCTTGCAGATAAGTAGTTTCTATTTCTGTTTTATTTATGCAAATTGGGGTCCTGTTAGTTGATATAGTTCATTTATTTGTTTCCTATAGCATATATTTCATTATGAGTAATGCATTGCTATTAGTATAATTTCTATTTCTTGAATTAAAGTAACCGGTCACACACGTAGTTTGTTTCTAGTTTTCCTTCCAATTTTTCTTCCAGTTTCCTTTTCAGCTTAATATCAAATGTTATGTTTGCAATTAGATAGAATTTAGTTAATTTAGTATCCTAGGCTTAGTTTGTAGTTAGAATTATTTCTGTCAATTCTGTTTAGCTATGAATTAGTTGCAGTTATATTCCAGTTTGTTTCATTTCATAATAGGAAATAGTCTTTTTACAACCATAAACTAGTACCAGTAATCTCTTTGTTAATTCAATTATTAACTAGGTTCAATTACTGTCCTTTATGAATTTTATTCTCATATGCACAAAATTAGCTGATATTTAGATCATCTAGGCCATTTATTTCCTCATTTCAATTATTTTCCTCATACGGACTGCCATTCACACCGTCCATTCAGACAGTCATTCATCCCTTCATCCAGCCTTTAATATTTGTATCCTGTTTTTAAGCCTATTTAAAGTTCTGTTTCTTTGGTTTTTGAATTATGTTCTATTTTGTAATTAGGTAATGGTTATATCTATAATTTAGGGCCTTAATCGAGATCATTTAAAGTATCTATCAAGTTTCATCCCTATCTTTCACTTCCTTTTACCTTAGTATGTGGTGAATTGTGTTTTGTTATGTCTCTTTTGTTTCTGATTTATTCACTGGTAACGTTTGGTGTTACGGAGAGAAATTCCTATGGCTTGGGGTACCACAATAGATAGCTTGACTCTAGAAACCAATCCTTTCCTATATGCAAGAGAAACCAAATATCTAACACTAAAGGATCTCGTTTCGTACCTTATTCCGGACGGTTGATGTAGATCCCCATTGAGCTTTCCAACTTCAGCTTGTATTGATAAATTGCTATCTCAACACTCAGCAAACAAGAAAAGCATGCTATATATAATTGTGTTATACCTACTCTAGCATATATAATCAATAACATATAAGCATTTAAAAGAATCCATGGATAAATAACTCATTTAAATACACATTATTGGATAGGAAAAGATATTACTATTAATATAAAACAGAGATTACAATTGTGACAACATCTGTCGGCATGTCTGTGAATCAGAGAAACTGAGTCCCCCACTTGGGCCTCCACCACTTCAATCCTCCATCTCTCGATAGCAAGCTCACAAGAAAAAAACAAGCTTGGGAAGAACAAAAAAGTGCTCCAAGGGACAAAGGGATGCAGACTCAAGTATAAGCTCCGACAACAATGGACTATAGTTTTCTTGCTCTTCAATTCCTCATGCCTTCAATGTATCCAAAGGGTTCCTTATATAGCTCTTCAATGGGGTAATGGAAGGTTGAATCCGAGCAATCTCATGGCATATGGAAGGCTAAGAAACAAGTGAGTCAGATCCACATCAAGGAAAACTCCAAAAGAATTTGGCCTTTTGCACACATCTCGATGTACGTGATTTTAGGGGTCAAACCTGTGTATATATGTGAGAAAGGGATTAAAAGTCACGTATGGAAATTATTGCACGTTTTTAGGGATGATATTGGAAACATCAAAGGTACAAAAATGGTCCATGGGGTCTAAGGAGTCTGTAGAGGGACAGGGAAGGCCATAAAAGTGTGATTCACCATGTGTGGTAAAATCAACTATAATGTTTGGTAATTATATATCTAGTTTACTTTAAATTGTCTTTGTGTTTAGGGTTAGACATGTTAATTTCTGGCAAAGCACACTCGTTCTTTGTAAATTGATTGTAGCATAGGACCTATTCCCTTCATTGTGTGGTTTCTGAAAAGATTCGTAGAATAGGATTTAGAGAAGTTTTCTTTATTAAGTTTTCTACTTGTTTCTTTATCAAGTTTTCTTTATTAAGTTTTTACTTGTTTCTAAGTCATATTTTCCTCACACGTGTTTCATATAAGAGCAGTATACCTTTAAATTTCAAGTAATTGCTAAAAGAGTTTTGTTTTTTAATTAATAGATTAGTTGTTCATAATATCTTTTCTGTTAAATTCATTTGCTTATGGAATAAATCACAATGTTTACTATCACCTATAATTGGACACTACTTAGTCTACATATATTTGTGGAAGTTAAGTTAGATCTAGTCCCACTCAGTTTCTTTACTTCTTTCGAAAGCATTTTGATACACCTCCTTCTCCAATACCAATAACCATGAATGCATATCCTCAGAACAATCAAGGATAGTGGAGCTAGATAAATTGGTTCAATCACTGTATATTTTTCAAACCACCTATATAGTTTAGTTATTGGGTTTCTTAGATTAATTAAATAATCATAATATTATCTTTTGTAAGAATTCTAAATCTGTTCCAAACCTTTCTAATTCACAACAGAATAGTTAGTACACTGTAAAGGAGTAGTTTAATTTCTTAGAATAGAGTTATTTATAAAATACATAGTTGGTGGTTGATGGAGTAGAGTAGTATAGCTTGATATTTCTCTAATCTAGTAAAAGTGTTCTAGCCTAATTACCTTAGTAGTTGATTTTCTATAGCTTGGCTCGGTTTTTCATTTTGAAAGATCTTTTGATATTTTCTTTATTAAAATATTTCCATGATGCCCTAGGTACCCCTCTACCTTTGCATATACTTTTTGTCAACTCTAAGTTTACAAACCTCGGTCGATAATTAAATATTTGGTGAATTAATTAAGACATTACAACACAAAACATTTTTGGCGTCATTGCCAAAGAGTTGTCTTGTAAGGTAGAATAAGTAGAATCCCCTTATGAAGTTTAGCAATATGCTGGTTGCGGGGGAGTGGTAAGATGAGAGGTAAGAACCTGTACATCTGTTATAACAGGAGCCCCCAAATCCAGCAGTCATAGTAGTATTGCAGGTTTTATTTTTAGTTTAGATTTTCTTGAATAGACCTAGAGATTCAAAGGGTAGATACGTTAGAACTAGTTCCCAAAACCTTATTAAAATTCCTACTAACCTTTAAAGGGGAAGAAATACCCCAACCACTAACTCAGCAGAAAGGTATCAGAGAACACACGTAGGAAGTAGTTCTACTTGGAAAGCTAAAGAATTTATAGGAGAAGCCATAGAAGGTGAAGAAATCCTGGTGGGAATCCCTAAGGATCCCATTGCTGAAGAAATTCAAGAGGGTCAACCTTTGGAAACCCTCAACCCTCCACAAGTGCAGAAACCTAATGATACAAATTTCTCGCTAGTAGAGGATCCTAACTTCATCAATTTTGTTGATCCTGCTCAGGTAGAATCTCTCTTTGGCATTTGAACAAATACAATTATTTCATAGATAGAAACCTCCACAGTAGTACCTACCATCCCTATAGAACCTAATAAAAAAATAGTTGATCGAAGGAAGATCTCCCCTGAGAAAGAACGTTGGGATGACCCATTATCACCTTGGAAGGAGCCTCCTAGGCACACACTATTTAAGAATCAAACTTACATGGAGAGATCGAGAGAGAATGAAGATCATGACAAGGTTAGAAATGATGAAGGGCAAGGAGAAAATTTAACTGAGACTACCTTCGGGTTCCCTATTTTAGACACTGCATAGGATGTAAATATGAAGAACATCCCTCCTTCCTCCTTACCTACTTTCTATGGAAAAAGTAATGAAGACCCGGACACATTTTTGTTCGAGTTTGACATCCTCTAGAGAAGTTATAACTATCTACAAGATGCTCACAAATTAAAAATTTTCCGTGCTACACTGAAAGTCTCTGCTTTAAGATGGTTCATGGGATTAGGAGAATATAGTATCAAGACTTGGGAAGATATGAAAAATACATTCTTGCAGAAATACAAAGAGTATTGGCAAAAAGGAGACTCTCGAAACGATATTTTTAAGATATAACAACTCGAAGACGAGAGCTTGGAAGATTATCTTGAAATATTTATCTATACATTACATAAATCTACACATAACGACCTTCAAGAAGATGCAGTATGAACACTCTTCCTTAAAGGGTTCTCAGTATTAATTCTTGCACATGATATAGGAACTTAGAATCAATCTCATGAAAGAATAATCAACAAATACTCATGAAATGGTGTTAATTGAAACCAGAAATGGTTTCCTCTCTGTATATTCAATAAACAATGAATGATTACAATCCCAATTTCAAGCAATAGCTTGAATGAGTGAGGAATTTGAATACCTAAGGAGGCAATTTGAAATCAATGAGTGAGTCTGTCTTAACTAACTCTTAGCCATTCAATTACACTCAGTTAACCACTTGACCAAAACCCTAATTGACTCACCAAACCCTAACTGAAGTCAGAGTGCAATAAATGACTGAATCTCAACTGAAGGAGATCAAACACATGTCATAGCAAGCCAACCATCAAGTGCTAGTGCTCCATGACTTCAATGAACCCTGATGAGGTTAACTGAAGCTGAGCTGACCATCAGCAGTTGGTGAAGGTGCCCTGTTGACTCCAGATCATTAAATAATGATAAATAATCATTAAATAATCATCAAATAATATATTTAATGAGAGGAGGTGCCCTAACTGACTGGTTGAACTGATTGTAACCACCAGTTAGCAATTAGGTGCATTAATGTCACTCATATCACCCCCAGAGTGCTCCATTTAGCCTCCTTGACTGTAGGAGAAGGCTAAGTTAGCCTCCTTAACTATAGGTAGGTGTGGGTGTGACTGGATGATGGCAATTAATGCTCCACTGATGTCAATTAATGTCAATTATACTTAGGATAGTGGTTTTACTAGGCCAAATTGACCAAAAGAGTGTGTATGATGGTAAATGTCTCCAACACCCCCCCTTAATCTATACTCAGGAAGATTTAGAAAACATAGATGCATAAAAATTCTAGGGCCCCAGTAACAAAGGCCATAGGTCACCCTGTACAATAAATTAACTTCTTAATATAACCAAGGAAATGGGGAAAACCTCATGGGAAAAATACCCCCCGTCAAACTAAGCAGTAAATCAAGCATTGGTTCTTCTATGCAGCAGTATCCTGAGACTATGCATGTGAACCTCTGAATCCAAACTAAATGAATATGTCTGGAGTAATCTTCCACTTTGGAAGAAGAACAATGCACTCAACTGAATCAGAAATATAAACAGCTGCACGGTGAAAACTGGACCCATGTAGAGCAACTGAAATCATCTGAAGAGAGAGAAAAGGTTCTTGAGGATTCGAACCATGTGTGGAACACTCAAGAAACTGATATGTTGCAGCCTTGAACAGAAAAACATGAGTGGTAAAATAATCCCCAATTTTTAGGAGCAAGTGTCCAAGCGGATGCAGAATGTCTTCCTCTTTACTAGTTCTGTGAGGAGATGAGCTTGTGACCAAAGGTAGAGAATCCCTGGGACTCTGGAGAGCAAACACTTGAGCTCCATAATATGATATAGCTTCATAAATATCTAATTATTCACAAAATAAAATATTTTCAACCTCATAAGAGGAAACTAACACCAAATCCCCAGCAACAAAATTGAAGAAGAACTGCGGTACTTGATTTTTCACACCAAAATTGGTGAGAGCAACTACAAGCATGACTAAAATATTTTGGATTTTAAAATATGAACAAAATAATATCAGATCAGAATGTAAATCAGATATAAATAAGTTAACAATAGATCCAAAACTATGAAATGAAATCAAATCCCCAACAACAGTTTTGTAGGAGACTTGCATTACTTGTTTCTTCACACCATTGATGAGAACAGCTACAAGCAGTACTGAAGGTTTATGAACCTGAAATTTTGAACCAATAAATATCAGATCAGATCCAAATAATATCATATCAGATCCAATAAGGTTCATATCAGATCCAAAATTATGGTCAACCGAGACGGTAGATGCACGGTTTTCTTCTTCTTCAAAATTCTGAATTTTCGTGCATGCAATCCTGCAGGATTTTGCTGGAAGATCTAGATCATGGGGAGCAAATGTGTCACTCTTATAATATAATATTTCTTCCAAATAATACAATTTTTTACATATTTTCACACCAGCAGCAACATTAGAGGGAGAAAAATCAAATTTCTCTTCACTTTCGGAAGCACTTACTAGTAAATTTTGCACAGAATTCAAAGGAAAATCATCGGTGAATGTTTGCATGGAAGTGCAGCAGTATTTTTCTTCAATATTAGAGATTCGAATTTCTTCTTCTGTTTCAGAAATATGAGAATATGAGATATCATAGATCTCATGAACTTCTAGAGCATCAGGAGAAGGAGTCACTTCATGGAGACTTTCTTCAATTCGAATTGAATGTGTAGAAGATTCTGCTTCATCTTCATCTTGAATAACTTCATCAGAGAGAGTAGAGGCCGAGAATTTTGAGTGAAGAAATCTTGTGGTGTTGGCTGTGATCTCCAAATTACTATTATGATCCTCATTGTGCTTGCCAAAGGTTTTGTCCAATATTGTCTAGAAATTCTTTCGGTATTCAGTAGAATCAATAAGGTAGTACAAGCTAGGAGAAAGGGCCAGACATATTGCTCCAAAAGCTCTATCACCATCATTTAGCCAATCATTCTCATTCTCATAAGACTCTTTTCCAAGTCCAATAGACACCTCATAGATACCTCGTCTCTTCAGAGATGCAATCATCTTCAACTTCCATTCCGAATAGCTTGTGAATGGGGTGAGAAGAGGGATTGATGAGTCCATTCGAAGTTGTACCTATTAAGACCTGCAAATCAAACAAAAGGGGCACCGTAAGGTCAGAAAACCTGCACATTCTAGGTTTTCATCACACCCAGCATAGTCAATCAAGCAAGCTTGATCAACAAGTTCTTTACTTGGGATATTGAGTGGTAAGCCTTGGCTTCTGGTGCAGTGCTGGAATTTTGAGCTATTGCTCAAATTTCATGGAGAAATCTGTCAAAAATCTTGTTTTTGAGAGATAGATATTTTTCCCGCCGTATGCTTTGATACCATATTAATTCTTGCACATGATCTAGGAACTTAGAATCAATATCATGAAAGAATAATCAACAAATACTCATGAAATGGTGTTAATAGAAGCCAGAAATGGTTTCCTCTCTGTATATTCAATAAACAATGAATGATTATAATCCCAATGTCAAGCAATAGCTTGAATGAGTGAGGAATTTGAATACCTAAGGAGGAAATTTGAAATCAATGAGTGAGTCTGGCTTAACTAACTCTTAGCCATTCAATCACACTCAGTTAACCACTTGACCAAAACCCTAATTGACTCACCAAACCATAATTGAAGTCAGAGTGCAATAAATGAATGAATCTCAACTGAAGGAGATCAAACACATGTCATAGCAAGCCAACCATCAAGTGCTAGTGCTCCATGACTTCAATGAACCCTGATGAGGTTAACTGAAGCTGAACTGACCAACAGAAGTTGGTGGAGGCGCCCTGTTGACTCCAGATCATTAAATAATGATAAATAATCATTAAATAATATATTTAATGAGAGGAGGCACCCTAACTGACTGGTTGAACTGATTGTAACCACCAGTTAGCAATTAGGTGCATTAATGTCACTCAGATCACCCCCGGAGTGCTCCATTTAGCCTCCTTGACTATAGGTAGGCGTGGGTGTGACTGGATGATGGAAATTAATGCTCCACTGATGTTAATTAATGTCAATTATACTTAGGATAATTGTTTAACTAGGCCAATTTGACCAAAAGAGTGTGTATGATGGTAAATGTCTCCAACACTTAGAAGACCTAGTAGAAAATCTCAATATCATGGCACTCGATGATATCTCTCACAAACCTTTTGCACATATTGGGGAGATGTGTAGAAATTACTCTATAAGTAGGGGGAAAGTTGGGAGAAATTTTTGGGAACATTACAATAGAAATCTAAAAGGAAACACTCCCAATTCTGGAGTATTTACAAGGACAGAATTAGGAAACCTATTGGAAATTTGCAAAACTGATATCTTAGGAGAAATGGTGTTACAAAGAAAACTTCCTATGGCTTGGGGTACCACAACAGACAGAGTAACCATAGAAATCAATCCCTTCCCAATATGCATGAGAAATAAGACATCTAACACTAAAGGATCCCAAAACATACCTTATTCCAGATCGTTGATGTAGATCCCCATTGAGCTTTTCCAATCCCTCTTATGTTAACAATTTGCTCTCTCAACAATCAGCAAACAAGACAAGCATGCTATATAATTGTGTTAAACCTAGTCTAATATATATAATCAATAATGTATAAGCAATTAAAAGCATCCATGGATTCAATATTCATTTAAATGCACCTCATTGGACAGGAAAATATATTTCTATTAATATAAATCAGAGATTACAAGAATGACAACCGCTGTCAGCATGTCTGTGAACCAGAGAAATTGAGTCCTCCACCTGGGCCTCCACCACCTCAATCCTCCATCTCTCGATAGGAATCTCACAAGGAAAGGAAATATTGGGAAGAACACAAAGTGATCCAAGGGACAAAGGGATGCAGACTCAAGTATAAGCTACGACAACAATGGACTATAGTTTTCTTTCTCTTCAATTCCTCTCCTTTCAATGTATCCAAAGGGTTCCTTATATAGTGCTTCAATGGGGTAATGGAAGGTCAAATACGAGTGATCTCAAGGCATATGGAAGGCCAAGAGAGAAGTAACTTGGATCCACATCAAGGAAAACTCCAAAACTATTTGGCCTTTTGCACACATCCCGATGTACATGGGTTTAAGGGTCAAATCCATGTATATACGCAAGAATGGGTTTAAAAGTCACATATGGAAAATAACATGTGTTTTTAGGGATGATATTGGAAACATGAAAGGTACAAAAATAGTCCATAGGGTCCAAAGAGTCTGTAGAGGGATAGGGAAGGCCATAAATGTGTGATCTACCATGTGTGGTAAAATCAGCTGTGACAGATTCCCCCTAATGTGTGAGGTCAAAGGGGTGATACGATGGCCGAAACACATTATAAGTCCATCCCACAAGTGGAGTGATGAAGAACCAGGTGAAAGAACCATCCTTCCAACAATACAATACAAATATCTCTGCATACGACTATAAGTACATACAACAGTTCTGGATACATAAGAGTAGAATGGCCATGAATAGGCATGATACAAAATATGACATGTGTGGTCATCACCACGTACAATATAGAGAGATCATAATATCCATGATAAATATATACAAAGGATCATGATTTCCATGAAAGATGAAGATATACAATGGATCAAGAGCTCCATAATGGCTGAACATATCTAATACACTAGAATCAAGTCACAAGAGCTGAAATCTCATGAACACTAACACGATCAAGGAGGTAGGATATATGAAATGCCACCAATCTGGAAAGTCTTCTACACAAACCGCTATGAGTACATGTTCTACTATGTGAATAAAGGTGTCGAGGTCGAACATAGTAGTCCATCGTCTGATTACCGACCATTGATGTATACCATTAACAGACATGAGATCACCCATCGATAATGAAAATGGAATCAAGGTACTAGAGTGCAACATAACAAGTGTGAATAAATGTGTTGAGGTGGAACACTTGAAGGAATTTATCGATAAGAATACATTGATGTATTCCCAAAAATGTTGATGGTGAGAGAACCTGCCACTGATGACTGTAAGTCTCAAGGAACTCAAAATGACTCTAGACTCCTATCCCAGAATAAATGATTTGAAGTCGATGGGATGAAATCCGCTGGAAGGAGGGAATTAGGGGATCCCCCTTCATCCAACACAAGGTCTCAGCAAAGATGTATAATGTGGAAGGACTTGATCATAATGTGCACAAACCAGTACCAGTACCGGGAATGGCTGACATGTAAAGTCAAGACAACTAAGGAATGGCCAACTCAGGCTTCAACTTCCTTCAAACAAGAGCATAAAGGTGAATGGTGACTGAATGTAGGTAGCATAAACTTGATATACAAAAACTGGGACATCTCTACGACATAGGAGGCATCGAAAGAGGCTCCATAGGGGCTGGAAGCTTAACCAGTAGGTGGAGATAAACTTAGAGAAATGAGTATAGCTCCTAAAGTCAAACTATTAACCCAACTAATGGATGTGATATACAATGCTCTGTTTGAAGGTGACATGACTCGACTGCTTCCAAAGATAACATTTTTTCCTGTCCGGCTATTTGGTTTTTTTATTTTTTTGGACTTTTTCAAATATTTTGAAAAGCTTGAAAAAAAATAAAAGTGCTTTATAGATACAGACTGGGAGGAGATGAGTGCTAAGAGACAAATAAACTAGTTCCAAGCAGCAAAACATACCTATGCTTAATGCAAGGAAACATGTGTAGGATAACGACACTCAGGGGAAAGTTCCCTCCTAGTAAAAATGGGGAATCAAGCTGCAAAAGATATATAAAATGTCTCTGCTTGGCTAGTCATGAGAAAATCTCAGGATATATGGTTGATAATTAAAGTGAGGGAAGCCAGCATAAGGCTCAATAAGGGATGAAAAACTCGTGATAATGTAATTACAACTTTACACAAGGGATTCCTAGGAGAAAGGCCAGCAAAAAGGTCAAGAGGAGTATGAGGCTCTTGCACAAAGTCATGGCGATACTATACAAAGGACTCCCACACCCTAAAAGAAAAATGTCGGCATGGGAACCAAATGCAAAATTAGAGCTAACTAGGGTACCCTTGTATGGTCTAGCTCTACCATTCACATCATGTCACTTCTAAAAGCAACAAGAAAGTTCTGTGACTTCATACCTAATGTTATAATGAAATGGTCATAAGGTCATGCAAAGTTCAAGCAGATGTGGAACCTAACCTATATTCTAGTTTAGACATAATACCTAAAACCGGCATGAACGGGTCAAAACCACAGTCAAACCATGCTCAAAACGGACTCATACATCATCAAATTAGTTCAAAACGGTCTAAAATGGTCGGAAATGGTCAAAACTATAGAAAGTGGGTAAAAATTTTCAAAAATATTCTATAAATAGTAAAAAATTTAAAAATTCCATATAATTTGAAATTTTTACCCATTTGAGCTCAAAACTTCCAACTCGAATTCCGGGAGCATCGTCTGGCAAAATTTGACACCGTTTGATCCAGGTAACTCCTCATGTCCTCTTCTTCCTATTTCATGCAAATTTTTTAAGTTTTCATGGTCCATTTAATTTTTTATGCCATACTAAATTGTGCGTTTCTGTTGTGGGTATCAGGGTTTTTTACATGTATAGGGATGGCCATAGGCACAAAAACCACCCAAACCTGCGTACATACGCAGCTATTTTGCAAACAGTCACATATGAGGCGGCGGATGAGGTTTCCAAGGGAAAATAATAAGCAAATCTCTTGTTTTTTGTGCAGGATGGTTTTAGAATGGAGGGAGAGGGAACATGGTGATGTAGAAGAGGCTGTGCAAGATGAATTAATGGCCCAACAAGAATTACGTGCATGTGGTTTGTATAAGTTTCGGTGTCTTGGTAGCCTGAGGACCAAACCATGACTCCTCCAGATTCTAGTGGATTATTGGGATCTAGACTTTGAGAATTTTCACATTGACGGGATTTCGCTCAGTATAGAAATTGAGGACATATACTTTATCACTGGTTTATCCTGATGAGGAGAGGTGGTAAATCTCTGATCTCATGGGCCTAGAGGTGGATTGACTATTGATGAGTACATTACAGTGTACTACTTTCTGAACATGAAAAAAGTTGGGAGTCAAATCCCGACAAAATCTATCCAGGTACTTGGACTGAAGGCCATACTATTGGCACTTGCTAGGATAGCCGGCTTAGCTTCACTCCACCAAGCCTCTCAGCCATTGATGTTCTATGCAGTGGAGTGTATGAGACCCACAGTGTATGACTGGAGCATTCTATTGTTGAGAAACATGAAGTAGAATATCAATGACTATAGGATGGGCAGGGTGAGAAACTTCGGTTTTGATAGCATACTGAGCATGCTATTCTTTGAGAGTGTACCAGGGCTAATACCTAGAGTGGACATTCCTCCACATGGAGTTCGAGATCTAGCCCAACGATGTTGGGAAAATGTTATGTGCAGACTGGGTGGAGGTAGGGTGGCTAACCCCTACCCAACAGACTTCTTTCCATGGTGGCAGAGGCAGATCATTGCCATCGATAACTACCCCTATGTAGGGATAGAATTTCGTGGAGATTCGGAGATGCCCCTACCACCAGGAGT
The DNA here is from genome assembly GCA_001517045.1 of Pseudotsuga menziesii. Lineage (NCBI taxonomy): Eukaryota > Viridiplantae > Streptophyta > Pinopsida > Pinales > Pinaceae > Pseudotsuga > Pseudotsuga menziesii. The sequence goes on along the minus strand of LPNX010746648.1, from coordinate 14,952 downwards.
GGCATATGGTGAGATATGTAACAAATCCCAAACCCACTTTTTAAGTTTTTTGAATTATTATTTTTTTTTTGTGTTTTTTGATATATTGACTCAAAATACATGTTTTGGTGTGACGACACATAGTGAAAATCTATCATGTGTATGCAAATGTTGAACCTAGGTGACCAGATGGTTTCCCTCGTCATAGACGGAGGGGAAGAGGAGACAATATCATGGGTGTGGATGTCGAGTAGACGCTCCAAATAATTTACACAAACTTCGTACGCTTGACACATAGGGTACCCATGGATCAAGTCGAGGACTTGCCTGAGGCCATGCAGCGCCAGGTGGTTGGTGTATCATGGGCATAGGTTTGATTATTTCGATGACTAGCTAGAGCTGTGGTGTGCTACCACGATCAGAACCCCCCTCCTCCTCCTCAGGCTTAGAGACCTAAGAGTATTTCTTTTTGTACTACCGTGTATTCTATTTTGGTGGCTCGGAAGCCCCAATTTTGTATTATGACACTTATGTATTATGATGTCACATTTTGGATGTTAATGAAAAACTTTTATGATGATCGATTTTATTTATTTACATGTGTGCAAAAATGTATGTTTGTGATATTCTTATGGTCTGTGAAAAAAATGTCAATTTAACACATAGTTAGCATATGAGTCAGCAACTTCATTAAAAATTCTTGAAACATGGATGTATGTTATATTTTCAAATTTCCATTCCAGCAATATCACACATAAGAATATTCATAATAATATTGGATGCTTAATACGATACGATCCATTAAGCTGTGAAACACCTAACTGTGAATCAAGACGTATCTCAAGAGAGAGAACACCATGTGAAATGGCATCACACAATAGCTCAATAACAACATTATATTCAGCAACATTGTTCGAAGAAGGCTGTAAACATACGCCTCCTGAAGACAATACTTGACCCGTAGGAGTATAAATTACCGAAGTAGCTGAAGTAGAGTTTTGAGTGTGACGACTAGCACCATCGACGAATCCTATGTAAATGGAAGACTCCATTGACATCTTCCATAAGAAACAGAAGCTAATCAACATACCTGATAACCATAAGAAAACCTAACTATGCAACTCAAAAAATGTACAATAATATACAACAATCATCCCTGGCTGAATATCATGCATATTATTTTTTATGATAGAGCCCATTTCTAGGCTCCACCAAGGCTGTCCCTTCATAATCCACTAGCTCATAGGCACCCTTCTCTAACACACGTTTGACTAGGTAAGGACCATGCCACATGGGATTAAAATTCCCTACCCCCAAGGGTTCTTTAACTTGATCCCAAAAAAGGACCAAATCACCTTCACTAAACTTCCTCGGACAGACAGACTTATCATATTGGACCTTATCATGACACTTATTTACTTCTAAAACCACTAAGGCATATCGATGCTACTCATCAAGCTTCTCTAAGTGGACCAACAAACGTTCTTCCAATGTGGAAGTGTCTGGTAAAATCTCTATAGCTAACTTCAACAAAGGGATTTCGCATTCAACTGGCAAGACAGATTCCACCCCATGCACAAGTTGATATGGAGAGAAACCGGTGGCAATCTTAATTGCGGTTCTATAGGCCCACAAATCAGGATATAACATGATATGCCAATTCCTCTTGCTTTGTGCGATGGTTCATTGGAGAATGGAATTAAGTGATTTATTCACTGCTTCAACCTGTCCATTCGCCTAAGGGTAATACGAAGATGAGTGCTCCTGCTTATACCCTAACTTTGAATCCAACTCTTCCATCATTTTATTTTGAAAGTGCCTACCATGGTTAGTGACAATCTCTTTCGAAATTCTGAACCGAGTAATAATTTGGTTGAAACCAAAATTTACGGCTGTCTCACTGTCGGATATAATCGTGGGCATATCCTCTGCCCATTTTATGAAATAATTGACAGCCACTATAATGGGATGATGCCCGCTATCCGAAGTTGGTTTGTAATCCATAAAATCAAGCTCCCACCCGGTGAAGGGACTGACGGTGATAATAGGATGTAACGAGGATGGATGCAAGCACATATTGCATGCAAACACCTGGCAAGGGTGGCACTTCTTGACCGCATTAACACAATCTTTGAAGATCGATGGCCAAAAATATCCTACTCTCAAGATTTTTTGGGTTGAAGAAATCCCATATAAATGGAAGCTACTCGATGACAATACAAAGTGTTAGCCACTATAAGGCAGTTCTTAGCTACATGACGTAATCCTCGTCACTCATCTCATGAAAGGTGAGTAGGGACCTTCAATGTTTGCAAATATACAATGATATCCCCATACCACGGGTCCAAAGTTGAGATAAGGAAAATATTCCCATCGACAAATGTATCCTCATAAACTTGTTCCTCCTCCAAACTTGGAAAATCAGACATGAGCTCTGCAAATATCAACGATTTCTTTGATTTCGCTGAAATGAATTCGAGATCAAACTATTGCAAAATAACAATCCATTTATTGTATTTTCCCCCAATCATCCTTCCAGTGAGGATGATATGAAATGGATTGATATGAGCTACAACCAAGGTTCGTCAAAGAGGGATGCAATGTCTCAATCTCTGAACCGCATGAACAGTGGCCAAGGCAAATTTCTCTACATGGGAATAACAGATTTCTGCATCAATAAGGTTTCGGCTCAAATAATATATAACATGCTCGTGGAGCTCCTCATCCTCCTGAACCAAAACCATACCAACCATCTCCATGGACGCGGCCACATAAATCAAGAAATCATGGCTATAGTTAGGTGGACTAAGCATGGGGGCCGATGCTAAGGCTTGATTAAGAGCATCAAAGGACTCTTGGGTTCGCTCATCTCGGCAAAAAGGGGTGTCCTTATTTAAAATATGCGTAAATCCTTTAGTCAAGTTGGAAAAATTAACTACGGATCTCCACAAGAAATTTTCCATGTGTTGAAAACACTCAAGATGTCTAATATTACGCGGGGGAGACAATTGAAGTATTGCCTCAACCTTTAAGGAATTGACTCTTATACCCTCCCTGGATATGATGAACCCTAGCAAGTGACCAACAGTCACACAAAAGATGCACTTATGAGGATTTAAATGACCCTGGTAATAATGACATCTTTTGAATACTAATCTCAAATGGTATGGATGACGCACTCTCAAATGAGAATGATCAGTGAGGTCATCCAAATACACTTCGATAATTGTTTTGAGATCATGAAAAATTAAGGTCATAGCTTGCTGAAATGTAGCTCCAGTGTTTTTAAGGATGAAAGGAATCTTCTGATATGCAAAAGTACCCCAAGGACAAATAAATGCAATCTTATGTTGATCCTCAGGTTTGATCTGAATCTAATTATAGCCGAAAAAACCATCCATGAAGGAGAATGCCTCACTTCTTGCACACTCATCAAAAATATGATCAATAAATGGTGTGGGAAAATTATCCTTAGGACAAGCACAATTTAAATCAAGGAAATCAATGCATATATAGATCGCTCCTTTCTTCTTATCAACCAAAACGGGATTTGAAATCCACTTCGTCAAGGGAACGAGATAGATAAAACTGGCTTTTAACAGTTTCTCTATCTAAGCCTTAATAATGGGTGCTTTTCTAGGATTCACTGCACACAAACGTTGTCGAACCGACTTCGCATCCAGATAGGTCTTAATCGCTGGTTTGACAATACGAGGGTCAATACCTGGCATTTCCTCATATGACCAAGCAAAGATATCATGCAACTCTTTAAATAGCTCGGTATACTCCTTGATGTCATCAGGGGAACAACTCGCCCCAATGTAGACATTCTCAACTTTGCTAGGATCGCAAGAAATATTAATAGGAATAGTAGGTGATAAATTTGCCATGTTCCCATCGGCCATTTGACCAGGAGAGCTCAATGGAACCATGGGACTACCGATATTCTCACTAAGAATCTCCCTAAATTTATTATGCTCCATATGGTCAAGCTTAGGAAGAAAATATGATCGATGATGTAATTCTTCCCAGGATGGCTCAACTCCAGACATGGCCTCAATAATGGCTTCATCCGATGGAAAACCTCATAGAGGCAATCATGTGCATGAGAGGACTCAACTACCCATGTAGGCAGCACATACAGGTCCTCCTCCTCCATCCATGAAGAGGATGGACTAGGCTTTGCAACTTGACTAGGATTTGCTTGATATGCTACCATCGTTGCAGGAAATGACACATCCGTTTTGATAGGTCCAATCAAAGGACTCAGTGAAGGAAGAATCCAAGGATCTTCCATATAGGTAGTGCGAAAAGACACCAAATTCAATGAGGATGAAGCCCCACCAAAACTAGATCCGATCATAAGAATGGGTGCAGGATAGCTAAAGGTTCCCATAAGAGACGGATACATACCGACACCCACACTCCCAGTTGCCAGCTGAGAATGGATGATAATCGGGATAGAAGCTCCTAATGATGCATTAACACTCAGATTACAAAATGATGTCTGATCAATTGTAATGATCTTCCCATTAAATGGAAAGCATACCACTTGAAAGAGAGAAGAGGCTTTGGCTTGCATACTATACATCCAATTCCGGCCCAGTAGAATATTGTAGTCAAGGGGCACATCAACCACGTCAACCTCGATCGCGATGGTCTTCCCTCCCAATTGAACCTTAAGGCAAGGAAGAATCCGGTGCGTCCAAAATGATCTACCATCAAAAGATGTCAACATAGTAGCGGATTGAGACAACTCGGGAGAACCCAAACCCTTCCAACATGACAAAGACATCACGGAAGTAGCAGTGCCTTCGTCAATCACAGTGCATTTGATGGTCATATTAAGACATTCTACATGAATCAAAAGATACATGTAGTAAGGCAAGAGAGGCTGTATTCCCATGGTTTCAAATTTGATAACAGAAGAAGAGTTATCATCATAAACCCCAAGAGTAGAAAGCAAGGCTCTCCTTTGTGGAGGATAAGTCTGAAGTACTTCAAGCGCAGACATTGCAGAAGGAGTTTGGTCCAAATCCTTGACAACATAATAGTTCTGGGTGGCTCAAGCATTAGGATTGTGCCCTGAATGCTTTAGGACTCCCTTAGGAATGTGAGGAACAACTTCAGGTTTATCTGTAGGCTTTTCAATATGCAAAGGGATCTCACGTGGAGCGGGTCCCTTTCCAAGGTCCGGTTGTGACGAACCATAATCCTTCACATGAGTCACAACCTTAGCAGCATGCACCGTGTTAATGCAACCATGACCACTATTGGCTTCCCGCGAATTTTGATCTCCACTCGATGCACAATAAGGATAAATGGTCCTCGATTTCATACTTTTATTGTTGGGTAAATGATTAATTAGCACAACTGGGCCCTATGCTATGAACCTCGAGGCATCTTCCATATGAGGGCACAAGTGAGTGAGGTGGTCCTCCTTACATAACTTGCAAGGAAACTTTACCTTAAGTTTAGACTGCTTGTCCCCCCCAACATTACAAGCATTCTTGTTATTATAATTAGTGTTTTCATTCTTGTTCCCACCCTTACGATTATTTTTCCCTTTTTTCCTAAACCTTCTAGGCTACTGGTTTCCCTTCTAGTCTAACAATTGCACGAAAAGTACACTTGCCATTTGGGTAGGTTGAGACAAAGTTGTGGCTTGTCCCAATGTGTATTGATTAATTGACAATTGCCTCACTTGTTTCACAACTGAATCCATAGGTTTGGCACTTGTACAACCCACAATGCCATCGGCATGTGGTCTAGGATTGATCTTGGGATTGAAACTAGTTCGTGGAGCATTAGGCATAATATCATACAAAAGTCCAGATTGAGCATAGATCAAATCCAACTCTTGTGCCCTAAATATTGCTTGTTCTTCATTTTGGACTCCAGATGTAGAAACATCCTTCACGATGTAAGGTAAAAATTACTTGAGGAACCAATTAAGGATAAATTCTGGTGGTATAAAGGATTTAATCAACCGCTTCTATCTACGCCACTCTTGAATATGATCTAAGATATGTGTGGCTTGGTCTTGTCAAAATGTCGACAAGAGCTCAGTACCAACTTCGTAACGTACAGGTAGCTGAAAGTGATTGAGGAAATTCATGGCAAGGTCATCAAATAAAATGAATGCCCCCCTTGGTAACTCTATATACCATTTTTTTGCAGGCCCGGTGAGGGTGCGTTGAAATATCCTCAAATGGATTGAATCCTCATGTAAAGAATTGGAAGAGTACCAAAGGTGAAAAGTAGTGACATGCTCACTAGGATCTTCTCCAGATTTTCCCTCGAACTTGGGAATGTCCGAAGGAAGCTTGTTAGGGACGATCAATGAAGCCGGGTCATGAGATACCAAATCGTTCATAAGTCTCGTTAAGTCAGTTAAGTTCAACATTGCGAGGAAAGGGAGCCTAGGTTGAGCCAGTCTATACCATGCTCCTTGATAGTTCTTGTTCATGTAAGGCTGATTGCTATAAATACCATGGCCTTGGCCATAATAAACTCGTCCCATTTGACCCATATAGGACTGCATGGAAGCATTGTAATGTGGTGTACCTTGATTATGCAGTGCTACAAAGCCATAATTGGAAGAGTAAGTAGGTTGTTGATACCCACACCCATAGGGTTGATAGTTTTGTCCATACTGCAGTCCATAATACTATCCATGAGAAGCTCCATAAGGTGTCCCTTGGGATGTCCCATGAGAATGTCCATAGTTAGGGATATTGGGAAATACTTGTGATGGACCATGAGATGATCTAGAAACAAGGATATGACCTCCCGAAACAACAGGACATACTTGACTCTGAGATACTTTCATGTGAGTAGTCATAGTATGAACATGGCTAGTAGCAATATTCTGGCTCGAAGGACCACATGAATGAGGGAGAGGAAGGGTTTTCAAAAATGCATTCGAAGGAGTAGGGTTTGAGGATGAAGGGACATGTGAAGGGATGTAAGTGGTGTTCCCTATGGTCACTCATTTCAATTCTAGTATTTGCATATGAGTGCTAACACTAGGTCTAGGATGGACATGTGAGGTTGATTGTACCACAGGGATGGAAGGTGCAATGTGACTAGTGCTCCAAAATATCTCTGCATGGAAAGGAAGAGGAGTGCCCCTAAGCGTAGTGCTAGGTTCAAATTTTGACTCAACATGATGTGTTAGATCGAGTGCAGGGATATCAAACATGCCATAATGAACATGACTAGTGCTTGTGGGTTCATAGTGAGTCTCGTCGCCTGGAAACCAATACTAGTGACCTGTGAATGAGGGATCATAAACAGAATGTGAAGGTATTTCAGGTGAAGGATCATATACGATAGTAGGATATTCATCCCCAATCTCGTGAGGTGGAGAGGAAATCTCAGGAATCTCATCCTAGTGATCTCCCATTGTGTGTGAATCAAAGTGATAAGTAGTTTGCCCGAACTGTTTGTTTATCTCTCCCAAAGGAGGAGGAGATGTGGAAGGCAGAAGTCCTGCTAAACTATGAGAACGGTGAAGTGTTGCACCCAAATCCACAATGACTCAAAAAATGAAAAGACTTGATATAATTACGCAAACCCTAGGAAAACAAATCTAAAGCCAAATCGCAAGCAAACAAGGGTAGGATATGTGAGCTCCCGAATGAAGTAGGTATGTCTTGCCTAGGAGAGGCTTGAGACTCCCATACACAACAATGAAATATTCCAAGACCCTAAAAGCTAATCTTGTTGGTACACCCTATAAAAGAAAAGAGTGTAATTCATTTTATTATGCGTTGATTTTAATTGGCTTATTACTCAAAAGGGCAAATGGTTATGCAACTAATGATGTTATGATGCAACAAGAAGTAAAATGCACACCTAACAATCAATGTGAATGCACTGTGTCAAATGAAAAACGAGTATGCTACTACGTGAATTGCAAAATTTTCCTTCAAATGAATATGCAATAATTCCTATATGAAAATATGACTAATATTCTCCAAGCAAACCTAATGCAAGTACCATGCAAAATGCAAACAATGCATAATGATGCAAAAAACAAATGTTTTTGTATTTTTTGAATTAAAAGAGATATAAAGCAAAAGTATGACTCTATAAAGTGATACTCTGTAAGCACTATCAGACAACACCCAAGCAACGCACCAAGGTAAAAGAGACCTAATGCACTAATCCCAAAACAAAAAATAGAAAATGAAATGACAAGAACATTCTAAAAATTTTAAACTAAAAAGCATCTCTAGTCAGAAACATAGGTGTTTACAGACTCTAGAAGCATCCAAGAAGACTCAGCAATCATCCAAACTCACCCAGCAACACTTAATACTCTCCCAAAACGAAAAACTCAAGGCAGACGCAACTGTTTTGAGAAAATCCGCGTATATACGTGGCTATTCCAAGAAAACCCACATGTACACATGACTGTGAAGGAAAAAACCATGTATAGGAAGAAAAGAAGATAAAAAGGAAGGAAAAAAGACAAGCTAAGACAAAATTTATTCCTATCAGACACTACTAGGTAAACATGCCCCTAGACCCGACTCAGAAACAGAGAAATCAGAGCAATTCAAGAACATTTAATGCCGAAAAAAACCCCAAAGGAAATGACTAGGAACTCCCCAGTATGGTTGCCAATTCTGTTACAAAGAAAACTTCCTATGGCTTGGGGTACCACAACAGACAGAGTAACTGCAAAAATCAATCCCTTCCTAATATGCAATATAAATAAGACATATAGTAGTAAAGGATCCCGAAACATACCTTATTCCGGATGGTTGATGTAGATCCTCATTGAGCTTTTCCAATCCCGCTTGTGTTAACGATTTGCTCTCTCAACAATAAGCAAACAAGACAAGCATGTTATATAATTGTGTTACACCTACTCTAGCATATATAATCAATAATGTATAAGAAATTAAAAGCATCCATGGATTCAATATTCCTTTAAATGCACATCATTGGACATGAAAAGATATTTCTATTAGTATAAATCAGATATTACAAGAATGACAACATCTGTCGGCACGTCTACAAACTGAAGAAACTAAGTCCTCCACCTGGGCCTCCACCACCTCAATACTCCTTCTCTCGATAGAAAGCTCACAAGCAAAGGAAAGCTTGGGAAGAAAACAAAGTGCTCCAAGGGACAAAGGGATGCAAACTAAATTATAAGCTATGAGAACAATGGACTATAGTTTTCTTTCTCTTCTATTCCTCTTCTTTCGATGTATCCAAAGGGTTCCTTATATAGTGCTTCAATGGGGTAATGGAAGGTCAAATCCGAGCGATCTCAAGGAATATATAAGGCCAAGACACAAGTGAATCAGATCCACATCAAGGAAAACTCCAAAACTATTTGGCCTTTTGCACACATCCTGATGTACACGGGTTTAAGGGTCATATCCACGTATATATGCGAGAAAGGGTTTAAAAGTTGCGTATGGAAAATAATATGTGTTTTTAGGGATGATCTTGGAAACATCAAAGGTACAAAAATAGTCCATGGGGTCTAAAGAGTTTGCAGAGGGACAGGGAACGCCATAAATGTGTGATCTACCATGTGTGGTAAAATCAGCTGGAACAAATGGGTTCTCAACTAGATGCATTACAAGCTAAGAAAAGGGAAGAAGAGGAATGTGCAGCGATGAGAATTTTTTTTCCAAGATGTAGAACTAAGAATCCCTAGTGGGAATTCCCATTAAACAATATCTCTGTATGTCACATTTGTACATAGGAGCATCCAAGAGACAATTTCCCATTGTTGTATGGGTTGAAATCCATATACAAGAGTGGGGATGTTGGTGAAACATCTAGGAGGCCTCCTAGGAAACCAAGTGACCAGCCACCATATCAGAATTTGTCACCACATCCCCCACCTTATTAACAACCCTACCAACCATCTCAACAATGGAACACCTTGAGTTGGCAGCATTGGCTGCCCTAGTATCCTCCTCCTCCTCCCCATTTTACTTAGCATCAGTATTAGCCACAGGGGTGGAAGGGACATTCCTACCCTCAGCCACCACCTGTATCTACACCAAATCACCTTTATCCTTAGCACTCAACTAATACCCAACAATTTTTACCAGGGTTTCTTCCTTCAGTTCCCCTTATCACACAACAAACTCATCATTTCCAGAATACAAACCCTCCATGATCTACATTGTTACCTACACAACCGATACCTAACCCAAATAATAATCCAACTCAAGATCTTAATAGCATTAAGTTGCAAACTCTTCCATCCTATGTTATTTTGATTGTACCCATACATGAGATACAATTACAATCTGGAAGAGTTGTGGATGACATACCCAAGTCATCAGTCATCAATTGTGAAGAGAGTGAAGAAGAAGATCTCGATGAAGTCATGAATGATGCTATTTTGTAGGATGTGCCAAAAATTCTAGTGCATACCTATCCTCAGCAAGAACCAACTCAAGAACAAAGAATCCCTCCATTTCTGGAATGATTAGCAATAGAAAAACCTATAATCCATCCTGAGTATGATATAGGAGACATGTCATGTTATAGGAGAAATGTCTGAATGCATGTCTGACCAATCTCGAATTGCAAAGTATACAAACCCAGGAAGTATAGTAGTGACTGTTATTGTAAATAATACTTCCATAGACAATACACTTATTGGTTTAGGATTGGCTATTAATATGATGACCACTGCAGTCTTAGAAGTTTTACATTTGGGACAATTTATCTGACCGACCCCCTCAATTCTAGAACTAGCGGACTGTACTACAATGAAAGCTGTTGGGGTTCTAGATGACATTGTTGTATCAATATCCTCATGGGAATATTGTATTAATTTCATGGTAGTATAATAAAAGGGTCCTTCTAAAGGAAATCCTATTATATTGGGAATACCATGGCTGGATACCGCCAACGCCTTCATAGGATGTAGGGATAGGGAAATGACCATTTCTAATGGGTTTTCCATTCAAACATTTGTTTGATGCCCCCCAACACAACTTGTAACTGAAACCTCATGGTGTTTGTATTTCCCCTTTGGGGATGAAAATATTGAAGATACTTTTTTTCCTAGCGACTACCCCTGGGCACTTCAGGAGCAGACTACTGAGAATGTATTAAATGAATTTGTCTCTTCAACAACTTGTATATATTTTACTCAATATTTTGCTCAATTCAATTAAATTTTTGGAGATGAGTTTTAAGAAAATATGGCCCTCTAACCATTCATGGAAACACCATGCCTCTTTGTAATTAAAGAGCACATAGGCTCTTATACCATGCCTTGTGAAGTTAGCCCTAGAAATGTTTTACAGATAAATGCAGGCTTAATCGAGAGTCAACAAGAGCAATTGCATAAGGTCCTTAAAATTCAATCCAGAGAATTTGCATGGGAATACACTGACATGAAGGGTATATACCCTGACACTTGTATTGACCATATTTACATGGATGCCAATATATCCCCTATAAGGTAGCCTGCGAGGAGGATGAACGCTGCTTTGAAGGACACAATTAAAGAAGAGTTACAAAAAACTCCTCAATGCTGGTTTCATATACCCAATTTCAAATAGTAAATGGGTATCTCCTCTAGTGGTAGTCCCAAAGAAATTTACAGAGAAATGGTGTATTTGTGCTGACTTCCAAGAATTGAATAAGGCTACGCTTAAGGACTACTTTCCTTTTCCCTTTATAGACCAAGTGCTAGATACTTTGTCTGACAAACAATATTTTTCTTTTCTTGATGGATACAGTGGATACAATCATATTTTGATAGCACCTGAGGATTAGGATAAGACCACTTTTACTTTCCCTTGGGGGATATATGCCAATATAGTTTTTTCCATTTGGCTTATGTAATGCACCTACTACTTTTCAGCGTGCAGTTTTAGGAATTTTTTGCTGATCTTATACACGACGGTGTAGAGGTGTACATGGATTATTTTATAGCCTATGGTAATACCTTTCAAGAATCTCTTGATAATCTTGAAAATGTCTTGATTCGATGTGAGGAGAAAAATCTATCCCTTAGTCATGAAAAATGTAAAATGATATAAACAGAAGGCATAGTTTTGGGGCATCATGTTTCCTCCCAAGGGATTAAGGTGGATCCTACTAAAATAGAAGTAATTGTCAGCCTCCCCTCCCCAAAAACTCAAAAGTAAGTCAGAATATTTCTTGGTCATGTAGGTTACTACCGTTGTTTTATTGAAAATTTCACTAAAATAGCTACACCACTGTTTAAACTTCTTATGAAGGATATAGAGTTCCAATGGAATGAATCATGTCAAAGCATTTTAGAGGTCTTAAAAGATAATATATCAGTGGCACCGATACTTAGGGGTCCCGATTGGTCCCTTCCTTTTCATATATCAACCGATGCTTTTGACATGGCCATAGGAGGAGTTCTTGGTCAAAAATAGGGCCAAGCATCTTATTCCATATATTTTATTAGCAAAAATATGATGTTTACTAAACTAAACTACACTGTTACTCAGAAGAAGTTTCTGGTAGTAGTATACTCTATTATTAAGTTTCACCATTATATCACAAGATATGAATTTTTTGTTCATACGAACCATTCTGCCATCAGATTTTTGATGAATAAACCAATTACCAATGGTAGAGTGACCCGATGACTTCTTATATTACAAGAATTTAATATCAGTGTCATCGATCGAACTGGTAGAAAAACATTGGTAGCATATTTCCTCTCTCACATTCAACATGATGATGATGCTAAACCTGTTGATGATACTTTCCCTAAGGAACATCTATATGTTGTGTCCATTCAAACCCCTTGTTTTGTAGACATTGCTAATTATTTAGCAACTCGAAAATTACCAAACCACTTGTCTCCTCATGAGAAATGTCAAATTGTCATCCATAGTTCTAGTTACTCTTGGGTTGATAATGACCTTTTCTAGAATAATCAACCCATAGTTTACCCACTTAGACATTAATTCCATTATTTTTGTCTTATTTGCCTAGTTCATGTGTCCCACCTTGTGCAAGTTGTCATTTGCCTATCTATAATGGTAAAACTTGCCTTATTTGACTCATGTAGCACATGGGAGAGCTAAAGGAATCAATTCTACTTTATTCCTGGCCTCCTAGGCACTCTTCTGCTTTTTTTGCTTTATTGCCCGCTTTTTCAGTGTTTTAAGGCAAAAGGAAAAGCTAGACTAGGTGAGGTTGACTAGTTTTTTGTCCTACACATCCTCCTCTCTTTTCTCCATGAAAAAGCATGTATGAGCTGCCATTCCACCACTCTTTAGCTTGCCTAAGCCTCTTTACCAATTCGTGAGCTCCATGACAGATTTGGGATCAACTTTTTACACCTATGGGGGATTTGCTTATTTTTGGTAAGCCTGCTTTATGCTAGATTCGAATTGCTCCTCATGCATTCGAATCCCTAATGTATGTTATTTATTCAGAAACCTATTATTTTATAGGGTTGGCTATTGTACACTGATTTAATATAGTTTAGTGTTCAACTCCAATTTTCTGTCTCTTTGTGAGTGATTTCGTATGATCGATTGTTAATTGTTGTGAGTAAAATTAATCTATCACCTGGTTCAATTTACACATGGTATCAGAGCCATTGTAGGTTGTTTCTCTCCTTCAAAAAATGTTTTGCAAGTTCGACATCAGTGACTAGGAGCCTTCTACTGACAGCTGGGACATATTTTCTAAGCTATGGATCAATCACATAAAACTATCTTGACTCCCTTCAATTTATTTGAATGGAAAGCAGAGATGGAGATACTGTTGAGAGAGAAAGGCCTCTATAGGGTGACTATGGCAACAGAATTAGAGCCCAATACAGCTGCAGAGAAGATAAAATGGCACAACAGGAGGGATGAGGCTTATGGCCTCCTATGTCTGAGTATTTCTAGAGACCTCCTTTTCCATCTTGATGGATTGACATCACCGAATGAAGTATGGGAGAAGATTGCTGATATTTTTGGAAAGACAAATGAGATGAGGGGACATCAAATAAAAAATGAGCTGATTTCTCTGAGTCCAAATAGCTTTGAATCCCTGCAGCTATATTTCTTCAAGTTCATAGCACTAGTTTTGCAGCTGAAACAGTGTGGGATCGAAAATAAAGATGATCAGCTTGTACTGGCCATCCTCTCGAAGCTAGGCCCTGACTATTCAGTGTTTGTTTCAACCTTCTATGCCACAAAACTGACAGCTCGAACCTGGAAGATGCCTAGCCTTGCAGAATAAGACAAGCTGGTGATGATGGGCACCATCAAACCATCCAAATATCAAGCTTTGATTGCTGGATATTCGAAGGTGGATTCAAAAGGCAAAAAGAAAGCCAAAAATCCACCTGAGCAAAAGAGAGACAAGAAATAGTCTCCAGAGGATCCACAAGGTCCCAAGAAGAATTACTAGAAGAAGAAGAAGAAAGGTGAAATGAACAAGTGCGCATACTGCAATAAGGGAAATCACTCTGAAAGCTCTCGTATGAAAAAGCAGATAGACATGCTGACCCAAATCCTACAGAAGAATGGCATCTCCCTTCCAGAAATCTCAAAGAAGAGAGAAGGAGGATCAAGTTCAGATGACAGAGAGAGAGTTCATGCTCTAGTTCCTGGCACATCAAGCTCACCCAGTTTTATCATTGATTCTAGAGCTTCAAGACACATGGTTTCGACTAAGGAGGCCTTCTCCTCACTGGACATGTTGAAAGGACCATCTATTGTACTGGGAGATGACTCTCTCACTAAAAGTAAAGGCAAAGGAAGGATAGATCTTGATCATGGTCAGTTCAGCAATGTGCTGTAAGTGCCTGGTCTTGCCTCCAACCTCCTGTCAGTGTATCAGATGACCCACACTGGGTCTCCTAATAAGGTCATATTCTCCCCCCGATGAAGTTGAGATCACAGAGATCTCAACTGGTAGAGTCATTGCAAAAGGAGTTGGGAATCATGCTCAAAAGGTATACATGTTCTCACACTTCCTACCTTACTCAAA
>LPNX010746631.1:13881-41912 GCA_001517045.1 Pseudotsuga menziesii | reverse complement strand
CTTGCAGGTCTACAGTCTCTGCCAAGGTGATTTACAATAAGTTCATTTGCAGAGAAAATATGCTGTCAATAAGTTCATAAGCAGATAATTCATCACTAGTGACGGTGAGGGAGAGGCACAGCTCTCAAAGAAACGTAGGATTAGAAGGCTTTCAAAGCATCTCCATGTAATTTACTTTAGAGTGTGGTTTTACATGGACAATTCAAATCTTCTTATGAAAAAATTACAATAATACCTCAATATATTATCTTGAAACAGGCTTGTAGCAGCACCCAGAGAAATGAGCTCTTTGGTCAACACACCCAAAGGACTCCACTCAGGCAGCTCTTCTCCACTCAGCAGAACATAGCACACGCATCAGCAGGCAGCTCCACCACGCAGCAGCTCTTCAACTCAGCATAGTATTCAGTCTTCAATGCATAGCTTCACTATTCAGTCTTCAACGCACAACTTTCACACAGGTTCACTATTCAGTATTCAACGCAAAGCTTTCACACAGCTCTCATGTTGAGCTCAATGTTTGTCTACACGGTCTCTATAGTCCAACTGAAACGATTTAGATTTATTCCTTTCTATGCAACAGGTACCATTAGAGAATTCCCAAAAAGTAGAAATGACTCAACGCTGCTATTGTTAGGTTACGTTGAATTCTCAATAATCATAAAATAGGGCTCCTCACTCCTCATATATATATATACTTATAACAATATAAATGAATGAATGTAACTCACCACGGGAAGATCAGTAGAGCCGTTAGGGTTCGCGGAGCAGCTAGCAGATTCAATATATACTCAATGTTTTAGTATTTATTCACAATTTTGGCACCTTTGAAGGTTCAAACTTCCAACCATGGACTAGTGATAGGTTATTTAGTAAGACTAGATCACCCGAGAAGACAAATACAGAAAAGAATATAAACAAAATATAAGCCGAGGGCCATGAACATCTCACGCCTCTCTGACAAAATACCAATTATCAATTCATAGTCGATGATATAAACCTAGCGTCAACTTCACCACAATCGCCAGTCGATAAAAACGCCGAGGTTCCCATATTGATGACCGTCGACTCTTACAAAACTCCACCTCCGACAAGGAGGTTTACGAGCCTCTGTCCAAAAACTGCAGATAATAATAGCTTCAAAGCAACGTAGCAGAACGGTGTGGCAGGTCATAGCAGGTCGTAGCTCTGTGCAGTCAGTCTTCACAACGTCTTCAGTCAGGCAGTTTTCAGACCCGTAGTGGTGCTGCAAATTAGGGTTGTGTATAACACACACAGCAGCAACAATATCTTTCTCCACTGATGATCTTTAGTCTTCAGCTGATCAACACTCCAACGCAGGCTCGCAGCTGATCAATACTTCAACATTCTCCACGCTAGTCTTCACACCAAGACGAGCTGGTCTTCACACGAGCTGGAGGAGTCAGTCTTCAAGGTTTCATTTGATGAGGTTGCAGTCTACGCCCTTCAACTCGTCCTTCACTCTGCCGGGACACAAATCGATAACTGGGAGGCTCAGAAAAAAAGAAAGCACGCAGCGAGCAGAAATTAGGGTTCGCCCTCACTCTTTAACCCAGCAACTCTTTTCAGGCTGAATCTTCACCGTACAGACTGCCAGAAGCACTGGTCTTCACGGCTTCACGCTAGTGCGACTCCAGGCTCAGGCTCATACTCCACGCAGTTGATAGAGCAACAAGAGTCTTCACGCCGGCAACAATCTCTCCACGCAGGCAGTCACAAGCATAAGAATGAACTCATACATTAAAAATTGGGCCAAAGACGACCCATTCAGCTCATGCTCGGTATACTTCAGCGTCACAGCAAACTCACGCAGAAAAATAGGGCAAGAATAGGGTTTATGATATCCAGCTGATACTCACACTATATCGCAGCCTTTAACATATATTTTCATATCAGTCTGCAACGCATTCACCATGGTGGCTCACAGCTCGATTACAATATTCAGGTGGAGAGCACCAGTGAGCATGCAGCATATACAAATTCGCAGTACAAGAATACAATATTCAGGTGGAGAGCACCAGTGAGCACGCAGCATATACAATAGAAGATGAATGGAGGGCGTGGTTAAAACTTAGGGTTAGGTTTCCTCTACAAAATCACAGCACAAGACTAAAGCATACAAATGAATGCGCACAGGCTGGGAGAGGAGTAACGCATACATTGCATGCGACTCCACTGGCAGACTGATGGAGCAGTCTGGCAATGGACTGGCAAGCAGAATGCCAGGGATGGGCAGACTGGCAAGAGGCAGGAGTTATGGCAGGCAGGCAGCCAGGCTCTGATACCACTTGTTGGTAATAACTCCCGATTCTAATTAATTATTCAAATGCAAATGCCTATATTTATACATTTCATGAGGCGGTTGATTACCAGCCTTTTCGCCTTCCTATCTATTCATATTCCTATTATTTATTTACAATAATCCTGACGGATTATTCTAACAGGGATGAACACCAACTTACAATGAGAATGAATGAATACATGCCTATAGAGTAATAAGAAAACAACACATTGATTGGCGTAGGCTACAACGAGGATGAATGGATACATGCCTATAGAGTAATAAGAAAACAACACATTGATTGGCGTAGGCCTACTTCTCCGTAGCTATCAAAATTGTTAAGAATAGTAATCTTATAATTTTGTTAGTTAGTATATTCAGTTAGTCAGTTTCATAATGGAGTCGATATTAGCTAAAGCCGTCAATTATGTAACATATATATACTATTGTACACTAATAGATAATCAATTCAACCATTCTTGGTTGTTATTCTCCTCTCTCCATTTTATTAACATGGTACCACAACACATTTTTCTTTATCGAATAATTTTATAATCAAAATTGGAGTATAAAAAGAATACCTATTGTAGACCGCTTGTGGGCATGTCAGGAAGATTTGGAAGCAAAGCGAGTTTTGTGTGGCTTATTCTTCTGAAGTCGCGAAACCGCAATTGAATACGATAGATGATGACCTTGTAGTCCTCTTCCAAATTGGCAAGAAAATCAGCTTTCAAGACTCCATCCACGTGGAGTTAGAACAAGTCAGCCAAAAATACAGCCTTGCACGGGAACTCAAAGTTCGTGAGGAAAAACCTCAGATTTTTGTCAATGAATTCAAAGAATGTCTGTCCATAAATAATTGTATCCAGGCTTAGGGTTTTGAATAGGGCTACTATTTCTTCCTCTCAAGATATCCTCAGGCATTCAATTTACAAGATATCCTCGGTCATTCAATTTACAAGAGGAAGAAGATGGACTTAGATTTGTTTGTAGGTATGATACAATTGCAGAGACTACTAAACTTAAAGACTCCAGCTCACATGTTTTCCCAAGTTCTTTATTAGAAGGCTCTCCCTTCAGAAACTTCATACTCACTGTTGTGTGTAATATCAATAAGGATCCAAGTTCCCAAGCAACAACCTCAAATTTAGTCCACTTTGTTTTCAGATCATATTTCAACATATCAACAAGCAGTGATGAATAACCAGATGAAGTACCTCCTGTTGGTTTAGAGGATGAAGTTGGTGATTCCATCGTTGAGCAAGAAGATCAAGAAGGCTCTATTTATGAGGAATTTGCAAGGTCTGACTGAAATTGAAGACGTCGAATGTAGATGAGGTAGTAACTAATCTTGTAGAATAAGTTTCACAAGGAGTACTGAAGACTGTTATTGCATCTCCAGACAGGGATTTCAAGCAAGTGCTTTCTGAAAATGTGCAATTAATGATGCCAGTACCAAAGTTTGGGGCATTGGTCTTTCTATTCATGAAAGAATTACATAGATCAATATGATAGTGACCCCCATCTATGAAGTCATTGCAATCAAAGCCCGAAGAAGTAGAAATGAAGGAAAACAAATATTAGTTTTAAAACTCCATGGGCCATAAATAATGGTTGCAATCTCTCAATTGGTTAAAGAACTTTATTGTGGGTATATCAGTGATCAATACTCCAAGTCTTGTGGCCCCTTATCAACTGTAAAGGCACCAATCCATCTACCATACGATCAACCGCATCAACAATTGCCACTTTGGCACACTTCTTCATGAGGAATTTGGACCCATATCAGCCTATTACAAAATGAAATTCCACGTTTTTGTTTACTAAAAATCGCTTGGGGTAGCTTCATAGGAAAGTGGAGATTTGGAGCATCTTTTGCGGGTAGATGGTGATATATTTTGTTGTAGCTTGGACTTTAGAAACATACAATGTTCACCTACCATATCCCATGTGTTTTGTTGAATTGTACATATCTATTCATTGGCACCCGAGTCATGAAGTTTGGAAAAACCAACATGAAAATTTTATGGTTGAGAAACCGTTTCAAGTTGGAGTTTGGGAGTAGTTGTTGATCCCGTATCATTTGGAAACCAATTGTGATAGTTTTTGTTAGCATCTATCACTTCTCATAATCATTGCGCATTGACACTGAACAACACCCACACCAAAATCATGCCATGATTATTTTTAAACACCTAATAGCAAGGTTCAATGAAGTTAAAACCTCTCCAGAGCTCACAACCCACATATAGTTGGTAGCAAAATAAAAGACAAAAATGTGCACCTGATTTCCTTTTTACCGACCAATAGAAATTGTGATTTTAATGGAGAATCCAAACATGAATATTTTTTGTGATTGAGAAGTCGATTCATGACGGAGTTTGGAATAGCCATCCATTTGCATGCTAAGATGTAGAGGAATTGACCTTTGGGTAAATCGATGTCCACACACCAATTGCACCTATGGTCATTTTCATATCCAGTATTTAACAACAATTGGGGTAGCTTCAATTATGTTAGGAATTGTGGCAACCCTACATTCCTCCATGAGCAGATAATCAACCCACATATGACTTTATTGGGAGTCGGTAATGAGTCTGTTGAGGCCTGGAAATTCGCAGGCAACAACAGAAAGGGATTCTCCCGAGTCAACGTTCCCAACTAGCCCATGACTGTTTGGTATGGGGAATCCATCTGGTTTGCGGTCCGGATACCGTAGGTCAAAGTAACAAAAACAAAGGTTTTACCGGTTGCGTCCCGGTCCACCGTGTAAATTTTTGTATTTTGACTTAAGTATGTTATGCATATGCCTACTTAACCATGCAGGGTGATAAGGATGCAAGGAGTATTCACAATGTGATGCGCAGGTTCTTACCTCTCATCTTAGGCTCACAAGCATCTAAATCACATGTGCAGCAATGAAATAAACTAACTATCTATCTATCTATCTATCTATCTATCCTCGGGGAGCAAACTGTAATTTAATTATGAGTAATGTGTATTGTGCATGAATCATAAAGAGAAATTATAGGTAGTTGGTGTTTCTTTCTACAACACATGAACGATTAAAGATATTTCAACAATCAGATAGCCAATTGCTTTATGAACATCATACATTACTCATGGTGGTAATTCCACAAAATAAACCAGAAATCATTTAAACAAGAACATAGGTTCTAAAAGTTAGAACGATCTCACGGTTAATGGACAGAAACTGGAAAAACAAAACAGTTCATCTTTCAGCCATCCATAGCATAACATTTAAAAGTGCCACCAATCTTTCTCCAACAGGCAAACAATGCTTCTTTATTGCAAAGAGAAATAGTTCTTCTTACAATATCGTTTCCATGTCTAACTGGGAAAAAGCCCCTTTTCCCTCTTAGTCTATTACATTTATACAAAAAGGTGAGACGATTGAGCTGCCCAAAGTAACCTTTGGGCTTCCCAACTCTTCATTTCCCAACGCTTGACTTTTCTCAAATGTTTTTACAAAATGTTACACATTACAAAAGTGACCAATCCTTCACGAGGAGGGTCCCACTTGAGCATCTAGACATTTCTTCCATGCCGAAGCTTCAGAGGCAATGCCCTCAAACGCACAAGGCTCTAAAAACTGAAAATTAATCTCAAACTTAGCAGCCTGGTTCTTTATAGCCTTAATCCTGGCTGCACTCAATCGAAGCTGATCCTCCAGAAGCTGCACGCTGATAGCTGAATGATCTACTTTGCTCCTCAAGATCTGATCATTCAGGGATTTAATCTACTGTACTTTAGCTTCCTCCTCCTGGTATCTCTTCTGCAGCAGCTCCACAAGGGCGTTGTGATCCGGGAAAGCCTCAAGCCTCTGCTCGGCCTCTATCTGGCACCGGTTGTAGGTAATGAGAAGCCTTCTGAAAAACTTGGTGCATGCTCCTTTCGTCTTCTTAACTGATTTTTTGAAATCCTCTGTGGTATTTATAGCAAATTCCAGCAAGTCATAATCCATCTTGAGGGCCTGTGTATCCTTTGATGGCAGTTCTGCTAGGGTTTCTTCATTGTTTTCTAGCCTTTCCATTCTTGCCGTCAGGACTTCAAGGACGTCCTGAGATCGATCTACAAAGTAAGAGGAGGTATCCAAGATTTCCTCCAATCTGCTATCTATCTGCAGCACCTTGCACCTTTCTCCTTCTATAGCAGTCTGTAGCTGCAACATCTTAGCCTTCTGGGTCAAGATATGCTCTTTGAATGGCTGGAGGTTAACTTGCTACTCCCTTGCTTCCTCTAGAGCAGTTGTCAGAGAAGAAATCTGCTCTTGATGTTTCTCTTTCTGCTCTTGGGATTGCATCTCACTGGCCTGTAAGATAATCTTTTGCTGCTCTTCTACTTTTCCCAGAAGCTGTTCATTTTCACTCCTTAGCTCTTGACATTCTTTCTGCACTTTCTCCAGAGCCTCGTGTGTAGTTTCCATAACCTATATTTCTACTTGGAGTGCCTGCAATTCAGCCCTAGAAGCCTTTATCTCCCTCTGCATGTCTTCATACTTCCGCTTCAGCCTATTGCCTTCCTCTCTCTCTTTCCTCAAGGTGTCTTTCAATTGAGCAGAGGACCTTTTGGATAACTTTAAGTCTGTTATAATCTTATCTATATTATGCTCTGAAGCTTGGATAAATGCAGCTCCTGCTCTGATGGTGAATCTAGGGTCCTGGTCTGTTCCCAACACAACAGCCGTATCCGTTATCATTTTACCAGGCTCAGACTTCCTGTTTCAATCCTCCTTTCTATTCTCTTTACTATCCTCTTTGTTTCCATGTCGTAGAAAACAGTATTGAAATCCGGTATTTCTTCTCCTTTTTTCTGCACAAAAGGGACCAGCTTGAGAGTGGGGACCATGGGTGTGCTGGCAGCAGGTACTTGTGGGTCCTGAACCTCGGGGTTCTCCACGTCCTGGGTCTTCCCTGCAGCTGTTTTAGAAGCTGACTGCTCTATCTGTGTGAGCTTTAGCCTTTCAACTTCTTGCTTTTGAAGCTCCTCATCCAGCCTCCTTTTCTTTTCTTCTTCTTCTTTCTTAGCTGCTTCTTCTGCTTTCTCAGCTGCTTCCTGAGCAGCCTTTCTTTTCTCTTCTTCTTCTGTGTGCAGCCACCCTGCAGCTTCTTGTGCCAACCTCTGGGCTTCCTCATTTCTTCTCTTTGCTTCTTCCTCATCCTTTGCTTGTTCATCTCCCTTCCCACCTTTGGTGGTGATCTTCTTCTTGAACCTTCTTCTCAAGGATGTCATGTTTACTGCATTTTGGAAGATGGATTCTTCCCAATCCCAATGGTGGGCATACTCAAAATGCACGTTGTTTGTTTTGCAATGTTCAGCTACTTTACCGTGAGTATCATTTCTACGGAAGGGCATCTCTCCAAAATGGAACTTTTCCAGCTCTTCTACAAATTCATCAGCCTTTTTCACTCTTGTAAACTTGTAGCTTCCTAACTTGAAGGGAAAAGGAGGATAGGTGGTCTTCTTGTGCTCAAACAGAAAGCTGCCTATTCCATCCAGGAACACTTGTCTGACTGCCTCCTTGTGAATAATGTAATCAGTTGCGTATTTGGGCAACAGGGAAGGTGCTCTCAAACCTCCAAACATCCTGAAGTATAGGCCATTTTCAGTCAAATAGTAGTCTGCATACTCCTCTATTAATTACAGTGCCTCTTCTGACATGCAATCACACTCCTTCAAGAAAATGAGTGTGTATAAGGGCATGATAAAGTGTTCACATAATTCTCGATAATGGCTGTGATATTTGTGTGCCCACAGCGGTTTATAGGCAGCATAGACAGGCATTCTTTCCCTATCCCAGATGCACCTGATTCCGGGGAAAGGCTGATTACAAAATATGCAATCGACAAGTATAGAACTCATATAGAATTCTGACCTCTTTTGGGCCACTCCTCCCAAAACTGAGGCCAAGCAAGCTGAAAGACTATTTGATACAAGG
The DNA here is from genome assembly GCA_001517045.1 of Pseudotsuga menziesii. Classification (NCBI taxonomy): domain Eukaryota; kingdom Viridiplantae; phylum Streptophyta; class Pinopsida; order Pinales; family Pinaceae; genus Pseudotsuga; species Pseudotsuga menziesii. Next base: position 33,651 of record LPNX010746631.1, on the reverse strand, counting down.
TTAGCCCAGTTGAAAATTGTCCCCTGGGTTGCAACATGAAAAATGATGGGTATCCACTCTAACTTGAAGAACCTACCATGTGCTCTTCCAAAAATCCTGTTCAACATTAAAGCTATGAACCTATAGGGGACCCTTAAGCTTGCTGTATCGTAATCACTGTTATACACCTGAATGGCACCTCTCCGTCCGAGTGCCGACATCCCTCATGTTGGCACACAAAAGGACACTTATGGATAGAGGTTTGCCCAAAACACTATAGCTTGTCTTGTCATGAAATACATTCTTTCACCATCCACCTAGTTACTTTGTCATTTGCCTATGTTGAGATGTATCCGCGACTATCCTTATATACAACTCGTGCATCACTCGCGAGTCTCTTTTACAGCAAGTCGCGAATCCATGTATTTGTGGGTTGTGCTTATACATAGTCACGAATCATTCGTGGGTTGCTCTACTACAGACCCGCGAATGTGTCTCAACATTAAAACATAAAAACACTCGCGCTAATGGAAGATTAGTTAAGTTATTTAACTTAATTTCCTTAACTGTTGTAACCTCCCTAACCTTCGAGAACTGCCTTATTTCACCCATATAAATACATGCCTTGGGGAGGGTGTTGATGACTTACACTTGGAGAGCAAAGTTATGCTGGTGGAGTTTATACAGAAGTCTTTGGAGCAGTGAACTCAGAATCCTTTCATTGCAGAGGAGTCCTTGTCTCAGGCGTTGGGTTGTATATGAACTCTTTCCATTATTGATAATAAAGAGATTACTTCTTCCATATGTGCTTCATGTGTATTGGTTTGATAAATGTTTATGCTTAAGCATCTTATATGTGATTTATCTAACCTGCTTATACATATATGAATCATCTTGTATCTGGAAAAGTGTTTCTTGACAGGTGAAAGAGGAGCAATATTGAAGACTTTGGAAGTGGAACAGAGAAGAAGAAGATTAGCAAGGATCGACCTTCGTTTAACAAGTAAGTCCTTTTGATCTTCCTATTTCTTATTCTGCACTTGAGAATTCAATTGTCTGCAAGTAATTGAGTATGTTGGTAACCCCGGACCTTAGGTTATTAGGTGTATAATCCTGTACAACAGAACTGGCGACTCCGCTGGGGAGCCCGAACTGCTGTAGGTTGTTTTTTGTCCTCCTGACCAGTTTTGCTTGTGAGTCTGTTTATGATTTGTTATCCTGTTTCAATACTTGCTTCAACATTTGAAAGTCTTGGGTTTTTCTTGATTTTTTGAGAAAAAATTTATACCCATTCGCGGGTTGTCTTTATAGACAGTTGCGAATACTACTGTGCATTCACGGGTTGTTATACTAGACAGTCACGAGTCACTCACGATTTTCTCTTAGTGACAGTCGCGAATACTCCTGGAAGTGGGGATTTTTTAAGATAAGTTTTGCTTGTTCTTTTCTTTGTTTGGTCCCTGTTTCTGAGTGGTATTTCTTTAAGAATGTTGTGTAGTAGGTCTTAATACTGTTAGTGATCACATTTCCTTGATTTTTTGGAAGCTCTTGAGTCTTTTTTCTTGGTTTGTTTACTGCTTGCATACTGAAGTGTTTTGGCCTGTTTGGGTTGTGGGTTAAAGTGTCTTGGTCCAGATCAGTGATCAGGGTCTTGGCCTCAGTTTTTCTAGTCTGTCTTCTGACAGTGGTTGGTTGTCACTTGCCTGTATAAGTATGCATTGATTCTTTGTCATTGGTAGCACCCAAGCTAGGGTTCCTAGCCTCCCTTTGTTGGTGGTATTTTGGGTCATGTCAGCCTGTTTGCTTCAGTTTGTTACTTTTATACAATTTATAAGCGTCAAGTTTGCTCAAGCATAATGCATTGTAGATGCATAGTAGAGTTTTGATTATTTTTAAAAGTGAAAAGAAAACATAGTTAAAGCTTTTGCATTGTGATTTTTGTATAAGTAGTGTTTATTTCAATTTAAAAATATTATATCAAAAACGACAAAAACATAGGCTTAGTTTCTTTCATCGTTGCTTTCAATTCATCAATACATATTTGAAAAAATTAAAAAGAAGTTTGTTTTTATAATGGCAATTTTGCTTTGAATACACCTTTACTTTCATTTATTTCTTGTTTGACTCAAAACATCATATAGTATACCATTTTCATTTCCTCTTGAGTAAAGAACAACCCTTTAAAATAAACGCATAAATTAAAATTTACTAGTAAGTTTTGTTTTATAGGGGCCTTTCACCTACTAGCTTAGGCTAGACTTGTGGGCTAGGGAGTGTAAACTTCCCACAAGTTATAAACTCAGACGTAGTGGACCTTTCTTTAGGGAAATCCTTGACTCTATCATTGTATCTGGGAAGCTCCTCTCAAACGGGAGTTAAGCACTAGGCCGCGTGGAGGCTTGGACAGAGGAGATAACCCTCTGAATCCTTGTCAAAACGTAACCTAGGAATTTTACACATCTGGGGATTCTGTCCTAGACAGAGTTTCAAGCTCAGCTACCCGGCCCATGCGTACGAGTTCGGCTGATGACTGTGCCCCCAGACTGTTGGTATTGCCAAGGTAGCCTTTAGTCTCTTGTCTTTTTAGGGTTCATACCTAGGTAAACCGGAAGGCTATTTCTGGTTCACCTTGAACGGGCTTGGAAGGTAACCCTTGTTGAAAGTGTAGGAGGGCGGTGGGTGATTCCTCTGCTTGTGCCTAAGAACCACTTCAAGGATTCCAAGTAATCGTTCATCAGCTTTCTTTGGGAAAGTATATCTTTTACCCTAGTTTGATTGCTTGAGACTCTAGGAACTTTTTAGTGTATGCTCTGTGGTTTTGCCTGTGTTTAGTTGGCCTTAGGGTGTGATTTGTTAAATTTTTAATTCTGGAGGACCAACCTGTTAGAAGGTCAAGAAGGTTGAGAAACCTTCCTCCTATCACTGCATTGGAGCCTCCACCTTTACCTCAAAGGCGGAGATTAGAAACAGACGGTTCATTCGAACCTGTAGGAATAAGTGAGACTCTTGGTGAACCGAAACTCATTGCTAGCCATTTCAATCTTGACACAGTTGAGATAGAAGAATTGCAGACTGACGAGTTTGCAAGAAATTTTAACTCCCCCTTGACTGATTTAAACGATCCTGTGATCGTCCAGGTTAGACCTTTTGATTCACCAGTGCTAGGTGTACCTGTGGGTAGAGTCATGTCTTCTGCAGAAGAAAGTTCTTTTGTGTTTACCTCAACCCTTCCGGTTGAAGGGGTACTACCTCCCCCGGTAAGTACCCCTAGATCTAGTTTTCCTTCTACACCTTTGACTCCAGCGAGCTGGGTGGTTCAACCACCGGTTCACTCAAACATAGGAGGTACTTCTGGTAACATGGTTGCTGGGATCCCCAGTATACCTACCATTCCTTCTTCCTTTTCTTACACTACCCAGAGTGGTCCGGTAGGATCCTCGGCTTATGTCCAAGGATTTCCTTGGAATGGGGGGCACATTCCCCCATCCATTCCATACGTAGGTCCATCTCCTTCATATGTAGGAGTGTAGTTTGGGAGAAACACCTCTTACGGGCAGAGCTTCCAAACCCCTATTTCGGTCCCATACACGAGCTCTCCCTTTTCATTGTTTAGCGGAGGGATACCTGCTCCAGTATTTCAGACCCCTGCTTCTATGGGGACGACCCGAACCACTTACACTGCACCTCCCACACAAAATCCTGTGGCTTACGGATGGAATCTGTTTCAAAGCAACCTTCCCACTTCACAACCGGTGGCTGGGGGCAACCCCACTTTTACCCATGGGAATTCGGGTGCAGGTCCCTCAAATCCCCAAGTTGGCTCATTTACTACCCCGGTTAGGCCCAAACTTCCTTTCCTGGCAACTTTAAACTTTCCAGACTTGTCAAAATTGATGAATGACCCGGTGAGGCATGATCCCTTGTGGCCACCTGTTCCCACCAAATTGCCATCAGACATCCCTAAGTTCAAAGGTAAAGCTGGTGAAGATCCTGGGGCACATGCCACCACTTTTCACTTATGGTGTTCTTCCAATTCATTGAATGAGGACTCAATTAGATTGAGGCTATTCCAGAGGACCTTGACAGGTACAGCGGCAAAATGGTACATTGAATTGCCTTCTGCTGCCTTTAGTAGTTTCTGGGATTTGGCTAGTGCTTTCCTTAGCCACTTTCAGCTTCTGGTTCGATACAATTTCAGAACGGACTTGTTGTCTACTTTTACACAAAACAAGGCTACCCACATCTCGGATCATATCCAAGAGTGGAGGAGGCAAAAGAGCCTTATCAAAGCCACCATTCCTCCTGAGTTTCTATTAGAATGGTTCCTTAAATCACTGTTGCCATACATATCTAAGGATGTTTCCACATCAGGAGTAATGAATGAAGAAGAAGCCATACTCAAGGCCCAGCAGTTAGACTTGATTTATTCACAGTCTGGGATCTTGTATGAGATCATCCCTGAGGCACCGAGGCCTTCGCATGAGGTGGAGAAGCCTAAGCCTGGACCCCATGCCGATGGTGTGGTTGGGTCTGTTAACTCTCCCACCGTAGAGTCTCTAACTAAGCAACTTCACTAGTTTTCTGTCAAACAGTCTACGACGGAGGCAGCAAAGGCTGCCCCCTCTCCCCAGAATGCAAATGTCTTTTCTCAAACCTCTCAGAAGGGCAATCAGCAGCCCGGCGGGAAGAAAAAGAAAGGTAAGAAGGGAGAAGGAAATCAAAACAAGCCAAAGCCCGCGAACAATGCTGATGGGGGCAAAAAAGAAAGGAAGAAGGTCAAGTTCCCTTGTAAGTTGTGCCAAGAGGACCACCTTAATCACCTTTGTCCCCTTATGGATCAAGCCCAGAAGCTACTCAAAGCTCAACAACCGGCTGTCCTGAAGGACCCGTTTCCCCAAGGACAGAACTCTGCTTCAGCTTCTAATGTAGCAGGGGGCACTCAAACTGCCCCTGACCCTAATTATATCAACATGGTTTGATATTCGACTTTGTTGCAAACCAGGAACAAAAACTATGAAACCGAGACTTCTGAGAAGGGTAAAGCTGTAGTTGAACCTTCCAACCCTTTCACGATAGAAAAACCTACCGAAACTATGCCAAAGATATCGAAAGGTGTTTTCAAGAAGACTTTGCATAACCCTAATGCTAGGGATGCTTCAAACTACTCAGTGGTTGAAGATTTAGCTCAAACCCCGTGTGCAATGTCAGCTTTAGAGGTGTTACAGAGTTGTCCTGCCCACCGGGATGCTCTCTTAGCAGCTTTAGGTAGCATGGATTCTTCGAGTCTCATGGCGAAATTCAATCTGTCTGATGTCAAAATTCGCTTGCCTTACCATGTAGCCCTATCAATAGATGTCGTCCATGGTGGTAAGACCATTGGAAGGGCAGTTGTTGATGAGGGAGCCTCTACATGTGTTATGTCCCTGGCCTGTTGGAAAGCTCTTGGATCCCCAGAGCTGGTCCCATCAAACACTTTACTTACTGCTTTTGATGGAAGGTCCTTCCGTCCTCATGGTATCCTGCCGGTTTTCGAGCTTAAGTTGGCAGGCAAAGAAGTGTCTGTTGAAGTGGAAGTGATTGATGCTCCCTTGGACTATAATTTGCTTCTGGGAAGGAATTGGACTTATGCAATGTCTGCTGTTGCATCGGATATTCTTCGTGTCATGGTTTTTCCACATGAGGGCAAGTTGGTTACTGTTGACCAACTTGACTTTACCCGAAAAGGCCGTTTAGAGTCTAAGGAATCCACTGTGCCATTGGTTGATCAGGCCAAACCTATTGCACAGAGCTTGGGAGCTGGAATGTACACATCATTGATGGGCACGTTTGACCTTCCAGCCCCGGTGAATTACATTGGTTCTACTACTGTGGGGAAGTCCATCACTACAGTTGTTGATAGGACTGATCCTTGGGTCCTCCCAACTCCTCATGAACTGGAAGTGCCCTTATCGGTAGTAGAGGTAGCTTATCAAGCCATCATTCAAGCTACTGCTGATCCCATTCCAGATCCTCTATTAGTCTCAGATGATCTGGAAGAAGTCTATTTGCCCGCATGGGTGGAAAACTCTTTACATTCCATAGATTGCTTAGATACCATTTTACCTTCCGATGAAGCTATTCTGGAAGCTATGAGTAGACGTGATAAGATTTGTGAGGATCTTCATCATCGATCCTATTTCCTTCCAGATCTGAGAAAGATAGAAAACCAAGAGTTTAAAGTGAGACTGTCAGATGATATTGAGGTACCTATCAACCCTTTGCCTAGGGAAGGGGTGTTTGCTGAGGGGAATATGGCAAAATTTTTCACCACTATACCCATCAATATCTCTGTATACCCAGATATCGTGGAAAACATCTATATAGGTGCAAACTGCTCTCCGGAGGAGATTGCCATCTACACTGCCCTTTTCAAGGAATTCCACGATATCTTTGCCTGGTCATATGAGGAGATGCCAGGCATTGATCCATCTATTGTTCAACATGAAATCTGAACCTATCCTGATGCCAAGCCGGTTCGACAGAAATTAAGACCCGTGAACCCACGTAAAGCAGCGGCTATGAAGGTAGAAGTTGAAAAGCTCTTGAAAGCTGGTTTTATATATCCCATAGCTTTTACTGAATGGGTGTCCAACCCTGTTCCTATTGATAAAAAGCAAGGGACTATTCACGTTTGTACTGACTTTAGAGACCTCAATAAAGCCTGTCCCAGGGATAAATACCCCACACCATTCATTGACCATATCATAGATGCATGTGCAGGGAGTGAAGTGTTTTCGTTTATGGATGGTTTCTCCGGCTACAATCAAATCCAAATCAAATCGGAAGACCAGCATAAAAATGCTTTCATTTTCCCTTGGGGTACATTTGCGTATATAAAAATGCCCTTTGGATTGAAAAATGCTGGGGCTACCTTTCAACGAGCCATGAAATTTGTTTTTCATGACATAAAAGCCATTGTCGAACCTTACCTTGATGATCTGCCCGCACATTCTCACAAGAGGGTCCAACATCCAGATCATTTGAGGTTGATTTTTTAAAGATGCAGACACTATAAAATTCGCTTGAATCCCCACAAGTGTGTTTTCTGTGTCGAGTCAGGAAGATTACTCGGATTCATTGTGTCTAGTAGAGGCATCCAGGTGGATCCATTGAAAGTTGAGGCCATTGTAAATGTGCCTCCTCCTCGTTCTCTTAGGAAACTTCAAAGCCTGCAAGGAAAGTCCAACTTTCTTCGACGTTTTATCGTTAATTATGCCAAGATCACTAAAGGTTTCATGCGCTTGCTCAAACAAGACACTCCTTTTGTATGGGATGAAACCACACAACTTGCGTTCGAGGAATTGAAAAAAGCTTTGTTGTCGGCTCCTTTATTACGTCTACCAGATTATTCTAGGGATTTTATATTATATCTGGTCGCGTCGGAGTCGACCATTGGGGTAGTGCTATTCTAGGAGGACGATAAGCTCATTGAGCATGTCGTTTATTATCTTAGCCGTGCTTTGGCTGGACCTGAGCTTAGATACTTCCACGTCGAGAAGTTAGCCTTAGCAGCTGTTTATGCTGTGCAGAGGTTGCGCCACTACATTTTACTGAGGACCACCACAGTAGTGGCGGATGTGAATCCGTTCCAATATGTTTTATCCCGACGGATTGTTGGGGGAAAATTTAACAAGTGGATAGTCATTCTCCAGGATTTTGACTTGGATTTTCAATCCGCTAAGTCTAAAAAGTCCTTAGTTTTTGCTGAGCTAATAGCAGAATTTCCCACTGAAGAAAATGTAGCGGTGGAAGATGACTCATTCCCAGATGAGCACATCTTCCTCATATCCACCTCTGATCCTTGGTACGGGGATATTCTTATATATCTCCAGACTTTGAAGTATCCTGTCGCTTACTCTCGAGAGGAATGACGTAAGTTACGCCTTCATGCCAAGAACTACCTCATTATAGGAGATACATTATATCGACAAGGGGTAGATTCCGTCTTGCGTTGCTGCCTTACTCATGAGGAAGCGGAGATTGTCCTAAATGATTCTCATAGTGGAGCATGTGGGGGTCATTTATCTGGGTTAGCAACGGCCCAGAAGATTTTGCGTGCTGGTTATTCCTGGCCCACGATCTTTAAAGATTGTGTGGAAGCCGTGAAACGCTGTTATCCATGTCAGCTCTACACCAGAAAAATGCGGTCGCATCCTGCTCCATTATTTCCTATTGTCTCGGTAGGCCCCTTCATGAAATGGGGGATTGATTACATGAAATGCAACCCAGTCTCAGCTGGGGGGCATAAATATATCATTGTTGCTGTCGACTATTTTATGAAATGGGCAGAGGCAAAGCCTACTTTCAAAGATAACGGGGAAACTGCAGCTTTCTTTGTTTTCAATCAAATTATTGCAAGGTTTGGTATTCCCAAAGTGATTGTCACTGACCATGGAAGTCATTTTCAAAATAACATGATGACGGAACTGACCACCATGCTCGGATTTCGACAAGAACACTCTTCTCCATACTATCCGCAAGCAAATGGTCAGGTTGAGGCTATTAACAAGACTTTAAAAACTATCCTTAAAGAGACAATTGATGCATCCCGTTCTAATTGGCACGTCATGTTATATCCTGCTCTTTGGGCTTACAGAACTAATGTCAAGACTGCCACGGGTTATTCACCTTTCCAACTCGTTCACGGGGTGGAAGCAGTTACTCCGATTGAATGTGAAATCCCGTCCTTGAAGATAGCCATTCATGTGTTACCTGATACGACTGAGCTTGAAGAACGTCTAGTACATCTAGAACACCTTGATGAGCAACGTAGAGATGCGTTGACTACGAATCAGGCTCATAAAAATAGGGTTAAATCTCAATATGATAAAACGATCAAACTTAGGGTTTTCTCTGAAGGGGAACTTGTCTTGCTTTGGGACCAAGATAAAGAACCCTTGGGGGCAGGAAAATTCAAGGCTATGTGGTTAGGACCCTATGTCGTGTTGAAGGTATTAAGTAAAGGTGCATATGAATTAGTGGATTATGATGGGAATAAGCTTTCTGAGCCTAGAAATGGGCTCTACCTGAAGAAGTACTATGCTTAGGCTTAGCACTTTTTCTTGTATTTTTCTTGTATGTATTTTATGTACAATAGGTTGTCAGTTTTTTTTTTTATATTATCTGCTGGTTGTTGCAGATGTCTTCCAAAATGTATGTAGGTTTCGCTGATGGCGCCAGTCGTCACACTTGTAACCTAGCTTTGGCAGCATGGATTATCTATTCTCCCACATGATAGCTTGTTGCTGTTGGTGGCGCTTGTCTAGGTCCTGCTTCTAATAATGTTGCTGAGTATAGGGCTGTTATTGAGCTCCTATGGGATGCTTTGTCACGTGGCATCACCCAACTTGAGGTCCATTTGGATTCTCAGTTGGTAGTTTCCTAGCTCAATCGAGCTTATCAGGTACGAAATCCTACCTTGTTACGTCAGTTCATGCAAATTCGTTTATTGGAAAGACATTTTGAACTTATTACTTTTAATCATATTCCATGTAATCAAAATTCATTGACTGATGCATATGCTATTTATATTTTGGATTGGCATCTCACACACATTTCATAAAATATACAGCAAACATGTAAAGAACACTTGTAAATAAGCCGACAAGCAAAAATCTATATATATATATATATATATGTAAAATATCTGTCTGTAGATAGATCGAGTCTGATCTGTAGATCTCGTCATATACAAAATATACAAAATGTGGATCATCATCCATTAAAATTCCCTAGAACTAAGCCTGACCACCCTGGCCACTGGGACCACCTTGGTCCCCATGATCTCTAGGCACCTTGGCTTCTTCAGCCTCCTCGGCTTCGGCAGCCTCCACCACATCTCTGTATACAAGTACTGCTCTAGCTACTCGCCTGAACAATCGTAGCCACACTGGTGGAACACCCACTACAAACTCCTGCATGGTTGTAGGTATGTACTCAATCCGTATCGTAGGTACTCGCTGGGTCAGCCTGGCCAGCTTCCCCTCTAGTACCCGAACCAATCCTGGGTCTCCTCCTACAACTGGACACACGAACATGCGGGGGTGCCCTTCAGGGCGGACTGGTCCAATATCTGCATTTTGAATCATGAATAGGATTAAGACTTGTACATATGTATGTCTTCTATCATTTGAAAATTCATAAAAATTTTGAAAATGATAAAAAATTAAAAAATCACTTACCCATCTTGCCCCATATTCCTCCTGGAGGGAGGAAAAGGTCGGGGTCACCTCGGAAATCCATCCCAGTGTATGGAAACTGCTCCAACGTCGGCAGCTGTCGTTCCCACCATATATAAAAGTCATCATCGTAGACGCTATGTACTATGTCTCCTCCTCCTTGACGGAGGAAGATGTCTCCCCACCGGCTCAGCCTCGGCTGACGTGGATGTCTGACCTGTAGTGGTATCGCAGGGCTCATAGCTGGTACTCTCTCGAAGAAGAACGCTACTAGTATGCTGGCATAGCCAAAATTCTTGCGTCTTCCTCTCTTGCAGTCGGATAGTTGCCTCTTCATGATGGGGAGCAATCCTGAGCACTAATCATAGAGAGCACCTCTAAAGCAATTAACTACCACCCTCATCTGATTCCTGGTTGCCATATGTAACCCTGATGATCCTGAAAGTCTCACAATAGTACTAGCTAGTAGCTGGAGTGTGAAATCCTGGATGTTTGCAATAATAACACTGCTGCCCCTCTTTTGCGTACCCGGTGTACAGAACATGTCAACATAGTTTTGGACACTCAAGGGGTCTCCGCCCGTACCAGTGCCCTCCAAGTTCACCGGTGCCCCCCGTTGTGATAACCCGGTTATGAAATATATATCTTCCACGGTAAGCTCTAAGGTATCACCTTGAAGATTGAACATCCCCATGTCATGATCCCAGTAATTGACCATGAATTCCAGTAAGCGGACATTTGCCCGCATGGGCGATGTACAAAAGAACTTCAGCAGCCCACAAGTCCTCAATGCTTGTATTGTGGGCGTGCTTTGGAGCGCCGCATGATCCATTATTTCATGCTCTCTTTCCCTCCACTCCAACACCAGATTTTTCCTGGCAAATACACATAATTTGATTCAGTATTTCATCATAAAAAATTAAAAATTTTGCATAAATTTTGAATTTTGCCCTATAGCGTAGCATTCACGACTGTCTACTTAGACAAGTCGCGATTCATTCGCGACTCTCCTGTTCGGCAACCCGCGAGTGAAACGTGTATTCACGACTCTTACGCTTAGCAACCCGCGAATGCGCTTTGCCATAATTTAGGATCATGTAAAATACTGAATTGACCTCTAAATTTAATATTTGTTCGGATCAAATTGATGAGTTCAGGGTGTAGAATTACCTGAAGCTGACGGATTCCAATTCTGATGGTCCAATTGCCCACGGTGATTGATCAAAGAAAGAGGGTAAACTTTCCTTTTTGGTTCAAAAATTTCAAATGGTGAGAAATGTTTTAATTTTCAAACTATTTATAGAAATAATTTTTTGTAAAGTGGGTCTTTTTATATAGTTTGAAATGTCAATTAACTAATATCACCCTCTTTGTGTCTTGGAACAGGTTTACCAACTTTTACAAAGTGTTGATGCTTCTATAGGGTGGTTTTGCTATCTCCAACACATGTTGGCATCTTATCACTCCACATTAACCTTAGTATTCAATGTTTTGCCACGGACTATGGTATTCTAAGCCATTAGTCCCTTGTCTCTACCATTGTTCTTCCATGGCTAGGGTCCTTATTTCATGAGTATCATCTTTTTTATGCCCTTGTCATCCTTTGGTACTCATCCCGTCACTGTTTCAGGCCCAGGGGTTTCCTCATAGCTATTTTTCACGCCAAATAGAGCTTCTTCTGAATCTCTTTTTACAAGCTATCCATTTATCGGACTCCCCGACCTTATGGAGTTTCTTTAGGCCCAGGTCTGACTCCTTCAAAATAGACTTGACTGCCGAGTTATCTCATCCGTTCAAGCTCGTTAAGAATATGTGAACGGGCATCTGCATTGGTGGTAAGTTATCTCTTTCTCGGACCATGCGGAATAATACGAGAAAGGATCACTCTCTTTTCTTTTGAATTGAGAAGAGTATTCTCAGGTATAGTTTTATCACTTTTTCGGACCTAAGGGACTAAATTTACGGAAAAGGAACACCCGGTTTGAGCTTAGTTTTCTCTTTTTCGTGCTCTGGACCCAAACATGAAAAAGATTCTGAGTGTACTTTGTGTATTTTTCATGCTCGTTAAACACTAAAGAACAAAGCAACGAGTTTATTGTTGTAAGCCCCATTTCTCGTAACCAAATGGATCTTTCCGAGTGATCTTGCTTTCCTTCACACTCGTAAAACTCAAGCTATATTATGCTGTTCTGGAAGGAGCGTTGGGTAGGTGGTAATTTAACATTTTTCGGACCTCCCTGACTAAGTATGAAAAAGGTGCACCTTTTCTTCTTCGGAAGTTAAGAGAGTTCTTCTGTGGTTTGTTTTATACTTTTTCGGCCTCAGGAGACTAAATTGGACGAAAAAGGACCCCCCTTGAGTCTTCTTTGGAGTTTCCAGACTCTCTAAATGTGAAAACACCGTCTGAGCATGTACTAGTTCGGTCTCATTAAATCCATGAATCAGTGTATCAAGCATTATTTTCCCATCTCTTCAAGCTTGTTAAAAAATGAAGAAGGAACCGAGTTTACTTTCCTAGACTCGTTAAAATTTAACAGGGAAGGTAAGGAAGAAGTTTTCTCTTGTTTTCAGTAATGGCAGCTTGTCGTCCTTGAACATAGCACTCTTTGCTTTCCGATATCCATGTTTCAGTATACACTTGTGTTCAGCTATTACTTTGAGTTTCTTACTCCTCCTCTTGTCCATTATACTTGGGGAATCTGATCATGTCTCCTACATGACAGATAAGTCTAGTTGTTTTATCTATCCATTGTACACTGCCTTGGGCCATCTCTGTGTTGTGCTCACTGTTCAAGGACTCTACCCAATGTTTGATCTATAACATGATCCCATCATTGCTATATCTGTTATCTATTTGTGTCTCCCTTCTTTTGCCCAGTTCCTAGTCACTCTTGTGATCCGTTGGAGGATCTATTGCCTTCCTTATCACAGCATGGTTCTGTTTCAGTACTTCCTGATGATGAAGACCTAGAGTTTTGACGATCGTACCTCTGGATTCACTTTCATCATTGGTGAAATCCTTTGCTTCAGTTGTCAATTATCACCTATTGGATGACAGACTGTTGAATCCTTTCCATGTTCGACTTCAGGTTACCCTTATTCACATGGCTTGGATTGTACTGGTTCTTTGGGATCCTTATGAAGACCTTAGTCTCTCACATATGGACTAAGTTGCACAATATTATGTTCGATCTATCTACATAGCTTCCAGATCTTTGAAGACTCATCATTATTGTATATTGTGGCTTCGATCCACCTTTGTAATATACATGGTTCTATACCCATATCATATGATGTAATCAAATATTGTAAAGGAGCTAATGTTCCAGTAAATTGAACATAGCATCCTCAGATGTAACTTTGTATATGACATTACTATGCTTTGTTTCAGGTACTTTCTCTGCTCCATTGGATTTTTGAGTTCTCCGAAGATGAATATTATAATGTATTTCAGCCATCGTTCTCCTCTGACCTCACACATTAGGGGGCATTTGTTATACACCTGAATGGCACCTCTCTGTCCGAGTGCCGACATCCCTCATGTTGGCACACAAAAGGACACTTATGGATAGAGGTTTGCCCAAAACACTATAGCTTTGCTTGTCATGAAATAGATTCTTTCACCATCCACCTAGTTACTTTGTCATTTTCCTATGTTGAGATGTATCCGCGACTATCCTTATATACAACTCACGCATCACTCGCGAGTCTCCTTTACAGCAAGTCGCAAATCCATGTATTCGCGGGTTGCGCTTATACATAGTCGCAAATCATTCGCGGGTTGCTCTACTACAGACCCGCGAATGTGTCTCAACATTAAAACATAAAAACACTCGCGCTAATGGAAGATTAGTTAAGTTATTTAACTTAATTTCCTTAACTGCTGTAACCTCCCTAACCTTCAAGAACTACCTTATTTCACCCATATAAATACAGGCCTTGGGGAGGGTGTGTTGCACCTGCAACAATTTCCCAAAATTCTAAAAATTTTGGGGCCCTCCTTTTCTTCAAGTTAGTGAGTTCTTTTCTTGGTTTCATCTTTTGATTTTATCTTATGAAGGTTGAAGTGCTTTCTCGAGTCTTAAATGCTGTAAATTGACTGGTTTCTCATCGTTTAATGCTTGAGGATTTCCATCTTGATCGAGCCCTTTGTTGTTTTGCAAAACCTTTTGAAACCTTCGTTCAAAGTTTTCTTGCATCGGGAGATTTTTCATTTGACTGCCCGACCGTTTCGGGTGCCTTCGAACTTTTGATTGTTTCTATCCCGAGCCCGCCGTTGCGGGTGTTCTCCAGATCCTCCCAATCTTTTGCCACGCCACTGTAGCGGGTGCTTATCGACTCTTGTTTGGCTTGGTCGTGCCGCCGTTGCGGGTGGTCTTCAAGTCCACATGTTTTCGTTTCGCGACCGCCGTTGCAGGGGGGTTTCGACTCTTCAGTTTCGTTTTCATTGCGGTATGTTGCGGGCGTTGTCTCTCTACCGTATCGGAGGGGGAGGAACACTGCTGTCCCCGTCGTTGCGGATCAGCATAGACTCTTAAATCCTCATCTCCTGCCGAACCGTGCTTTTGGAGTGTCTTTTCCTCATTGCGGACAGTGAGGTGTGGAGGATGTTCCACCATTGCGGGGGAGGCCAGACTCTTGGTCGTCCGACCAAGGTTTCCGTCGACGCCCGATATGGGATTCTCGTTCGCGGGTTATTTGTAACTGATCGGGCGAGTTGGGACTGGAGGTGGTCCGCCGTTGCGGATGGTATGAAGCTTGTGCCGCCCGACATAACTTTTGGAGCCGCCCCGATTGATGTGACTCCTCGCACGTGTGGCGTTGTTCATATATGTATGGCAACAAACGGGGTTTTTTGTATTGTTTTCAATCGCCGTCGCGAGGAGTCGAGCTGTCGCGTTTCGAAAGAATCGAAGGGTTAGCTGTCACTGTACTGGTTTCCAGGTGGCGAGGGCAGATCTCCAACTTTCATTAGCTTGATCACTGCGTTGATTTCCAGGTAGGATCTTGACACCTTAACACCGTATTTTCAAGGTTTCGAGTAGGTTTTTAAGCTGTGGAGGGTTTTTCAAGGTTTTGAACCCGTCGTCCCGTTGCGCTAGCACGGGAAGTTTTCTCCCTTAGCTAGGTTTTTTATGGTTGTCTACCTGGCGGCTCGTGACGTTTTGTTAGGGTTCCCGGCTGAATAGATTGAACGGTTAGGGGGGTGGAATCTTTGCTTTTGTTTTTTTTCTAGGGCCCGCGTTTATTTTCGTCTCTACCGTTTCAGTCTCGCCTTGAGCGCGATGAGGGGAAGCAGGGTGCAGGCGGCCGTCGAGCCGCCTGCACCTGGTTTTGATGAGATCCGTCGGTGGTTATGATGGGGGTTTTGAGGCGCAGAGGGGGTTACGCCATCTGCGCCAAGTTTCATTGGGCAGTCGCAATGAGTAGAGGCTGCACTGTTGGGGTTTGTCTAGGGGCCGGGTCTGCACTGGCCGCAGTCGCTGCGGTTTTTTCTGGTTCTCTTTTACAGTCCGGGGTTTGTGTGTCGTCTCGGTGGGGAGTATTAGTAGAGCCTGGGACTGGATCGACCGGGATGAATAGGGTTGAAAGGTTTGTTCTTTGAGCTGTTGTTAGGGTAAAAAAAAAAAAGGAATGGTTGTTGGTAACGCCGCGTCTATTGAGGGTAGCGCGAATTGGTTGATGAAGATGCCTTGTCCAGAGATGTGGTCGCTTGCCGTCGAGGTGGGTGAAGAATGTTAGCGACTGGTCGCTTGCGTTTCTGTCGCAATGGGCCTGCTGGGCCGTAGGGTTGAAATGTCGACTGATTAAGCCGGAGGCTATTAATTTTTCTCTTTGCGTGTGATAGGCAGTGGAATGTTAATGGCATATTGCGTCTACATGTAGCGTGCATATATTTTCTTCGATATATTACCTTCATAAAAAATGACAAGCCTCATAAGAGCATAGGTTGCATGCCAACACTAATATGACTGATAAATTGATGCATGTGAAATAAATCATAAGGCAATTCGTCCATAAGACCTGGTGAAGATATGCTACAGTAAACATTACCATGCTAACAAACACATTGCACCGCACTTCATGCTAGTAAATTGTTAGTATAGAAGCTTAAGGTTTGATTTCATGCACTGATATAATAAACTGCTGCACAATGTTCACAAATTTATATTTCTTAATATCATGATGGTGTACATTGCAGGAAGATCTTAAAATGTCTAAGAGACAGAAAAAGAAGGCCCCAGCAGTAGAGGAGGTTCCAGCACCAGACACAGAAGCAAGAATTGAGTACATTTATGAGGACACCCAATGTGTCACCGGGGTGGAGCCTGAATACAAATGGGGAGATATTTACAGGATGATCTCCCGCAGGGAAGTCCCCGATATGGGGCTTGAGGAGGCACCCATTTATGCTAATATAGAGAAATCAGCCATTATGAAGGTCGCCACCAGGCCAGAGCTATTGTCGTGCTCTGAGTTAATGAGATGGGTGCTACCACATTCAAACCACAATTCAATGCTCATCTGTAACATCGAGGGCCAGGGCTATGCTGCATTTAGCCCTGGATATGTAGCTTTAGCTTATCATCTACCAGAGCCTCAGATTTTCCTTACGAATGAATGGCTGGACGACCTCCAGATGGACCTTATAAAGACCTTGAAAAGAATGCTCTTACCTGGGAAGATCTTCCGACATAGAGTGACTGAAGATTATGACACCGCCAGTCTCAAGCCCACTTACAGATTCATACCTTTAATGCTAAACAGAATCTTCGGGAGGGCAAATGGAAGACTGTTCAAGTTTGAATGGATACCCCTAATGTTTTTTGTAGCAACAGAAGGAACCATTTTCAATTGGGCGAGCATAGTATCAAGCAACCTCTCCTCTTGTGTGGCTGCAGCTTTGGAAGGAAAGGAACGAAGAAGAGATGAATTTTACATGAGCTCCATTCTAATTGACTGCAAACTATGCCACCAGCCTTTCCCCGGGCTGAAAAGTGTTTGGGAGAAGGATAGGATGCCCGTATATGCAGCATATAGACTACTGGGGGCTCATCAATACCATACTTACTATAGAGAGATCTGTGAACAGTTTATCATGCCTCTGCACACTCTCATATTCCGAAAGGAATGCAACTGCATGTCAGAAGAGGCCATGCAGGTCATAGAGGAGTTTGGTGACTATTTCTTGACAGAAAATGGGATGTATTTGAGGATGTTTGGTGGGTCAAAGGCCCCTTATCTGTTGCCCAAATATGCAACAGATTATATAATACACAAGGAGGCTGTTAGACAGGTGTATATGGATGGAGTTGGTCATTTCCTATTCCAGAAGAAGAAGTCTGCCTACCCTCCTCTGCCTTTTAAGTTAGGTAGTTGCAGCTTCGCAAATGTGAAACAAGCTCCTGAATTTATACAGTAACTAGAAAAGTTCCATTTCGGGGAGATGAGCTTTAGACGAAATGATACTCACGACAGGGTGGTTGAGCACTGTAGGAAACACAAAGTATTTTATGAGTACACTCACCATTTTGATAATGATGAATCCGTGTTCAGGAGGGCCTCTAACATGATAGCGCTCAGCAAGAGATTCAAACCAAAAGGTGGAAAGGGATCTGAGCAGGAGAAGGCTGAGCGAGCTAAGGTTGAGGAAACAGCCAAAAGAATAAGGGAGGAAGCCCAGAGACTGGAACAAGAAGCTGCAGAATGGATCCAGAAAGGAGAAGAAGAAAAGAGGAAAGCTACCCAGGAAGCAGCCAAAAAGGTAAAGGAAAGAGCCAGAGAGGCAGAGGAGGCTGCTAAGCAAGCAGCTGAGGAAGCCGCAGAGGAAACTAGATGAAGAACTTCGACAACAGGAAGCCGAGAAAACAGAGTTGGCACAACAGCAGGATTCTAGATCACAAGCAGAGCAAAGCCAGGGTGAGGAAAACCCTGAGATACAAACCCTCCAAGTAGCTACTACCGTCACCCCTACAACTCCCACACTCCAGTTAGTACCCTTTACACAGAAGAAAGGGGAAGAGGTGCCTGATTTCAGTACAGTGTACTATGACAGGGCCACCGAAAGGATCATGAGGAGAACCGAGAGGAAAATAGAGGTAGAAGGGATGGCCAGTACCATGATAACCGACAAAGCTGTGATGGTCGGAACAGATAAAGATCCAAGGTTTGTCATCAGGGCTGGGAAGGCAGCCATACATGCTGCGGAGGATAACATAGACCGTATGATGGTAGAGATAGAATCCTCCAAGAAGACCACTTCTCAGCTCAAGGACACCTTGAGAAGGGACAGATAGGAGGGAAACAGACTAAAAAGAAAATACGAGCATGTACTCAAAGAGGTGGAGGTCATGAAGCATGAAATTCATGCTATCCAGGAGGAAGCACAAGCAAAAGAAACAACACAAGAAGCCTTGAGTAAGGCACATCAAGAAATGCAGGACTTAAAGAGCGAAAGGGAACAAATGAAGACACAGATAGAAGACCTGATGGAGCAGCAGAAGGACATCTACGAATCCAATACCTTATATGTTAGAGAGCTGAAAGAGCAGCTGGAGGCAGCCAAGGAGCAGCAGGTAGATCTGCAGCCAGTCAAAGAACACATCCTGGCTCAGAAAGCTAGGATGCTGCAACTGCAAACGGACCTGGAGGAAGGAAGGTGTCAAGTCCTGCAGATTGATGGCAGGCTAGATGAAATATTAGACGCAGCTTCTTATTTTGTGGACAGGTCACAAGACATCCTTGAGGTACTGACTTCAAGGATAACCAGGGTAGAATATGATCAAGAAGTCCCAGCTGAGCTACCAGTCAAAGATAAGCAAGCTTTGAAGCGGGGACATGATCTGATAGAGTTTGCTGTTATTACTGCGGAGGACTTCCAGAAGACAATGAAGAAAACGAAGGGAGCCTGCGCAGAGTTCTTTAGAAGAGCCCTGGTCACCTATAACCGCTGTCAAGTGGAAGCTAAGCATAGGCTACACGAATTCCCTGATCATGATACATTTGCAGGGATGTTGCAGACAAGGCAGCAGGAAGAAGAAGCCAAGGTCCAATCTATCAGAGCCCTTGATGAGCCGATCCTGAGAAATGAAATTGGACACACAGCCATTAGTGTACAGCTCTTGGAGGAACAGGTGCGTCTGAACACGGCCATGATAGAGGCTATTCAGAAACAAGCAGATAAGTTCGAGCTGAATATACAATTCTTAGAACCCCACTCATTTGAAGGACTCGCTGCTGAGGCAGTAGCGTGGAGGAAATTTATGGAAAACCAAGCGGGACCCTCCTCCTGAGAAGGACCGGTCAACTTTTGTGTAAATTATTATTTTGTAAAAGGTTGTAGGAAAATGAAGCGTTGGGAAGCCCAAAGGTCACTTTGGGCAGCCCAACCATTTTTTGCTTTTTGTATAAAACTAGGGAAGAGAGACAAGAAGGGGGGACTTTTCCCAGTTACACTGGATGACCTATTGTAAGAAGAACTATTTCCTTTTGCAATAAAGATTTTAGTTTGCCTGTTGGAGAAAGAGCTGTGGAATTTTCCAAATGGTGTGCAATGGATGGCAGAAAGATGAAT
>LPNX010746624.1:0-37990 GCA_001517045.1 Pseudotsuga menziesii | reverse complement strand
TAATAGAAATATAAATGCAAGCTACCAACACATTAATTACGACTTAATACAAATTATGAATATCCCATACTATCTATGTTAAGAATCAGTGAGGACCTTTCAAGGTCTCTACAAATAAACCTCCTACCTTTAACCAAATATTTTACATTAACTAAGTATTACCTTAAAACTAATTAACATACTAAGTAAATCAAAACCCTATATGGTCCACAATTCATAAATAATTATACTAGTACTTTTTACAAAATCATAAACAATAATACCATTGCCAACGTTATAAACCTTGGCATAAATATACAAATTCAATCCATATAAAACATTATAATTATGTATAATAAGAATCACACCCATAAGTTACAAGGCCCAAATAAAAACCACATTATTATTTCATACACATAAATCATATGATGACCAAGCATTTGCATCAAGGTTGTAGGAGCGAATCCTGTAGACATCCATTTGCCAATTCACATACATAAAATACGATTCCCTTTACATTAAAAACCACCATAACATTAATACATAGTAATCAACTTACATCAACCATATAACAAATAACCAACGCATCATTACCATATTAAATTAAGAATTATGCAAGTGCAACGAGGTTGCAGGATTGAATCCCGTGGACACTCAAAATGCCCAAATCGCAACCATTGCAAATAATAAACCCTCAATACCGTAAACGAACCAGGGTGAACTCCTGTAGGGTCATAAATATTTTATAAAGACACGGTGTATCAACTACACACAGGATGTAAACCCAACTTAAAATTATTACACAATTGTCGTAGAACCTTTACAAATCCTTATGCTGTAAATCCATGGCCACGACCCATAAATAAAATTCATAGTAAATTAAATAAACTACTTTATGCCCTATCAACGAATCACTCACAACAATGATTTGCCACATGGCGTTTACATCCATGACCTTCCTTAAAATTTCATTTACACATTAAAAACACCAACTGTAAGTCTGAATCTTTTCATTATCGTAGCCACAATGGTGGGTGCCAATGCCATTCACGGCGTGGCCCCAAAAGCCATTAACGCTGACTGCTTAAGTCATCCAAGTAACTAATACAACCAATGTAGGAAAAGGTCACATAAAACACATAAATAGAAACCATAGAACAAAATACTGCAGTATAATAAAAGCAACACAAGTTTATATACACACTAATTTGAAACCATAATCAAGATACGCAGTCTTTCCTCTGTCCATTGCACCGTTGCAAGAAATGGTGCTGCCACTATTCACATCATAGAAATCAAAACCACGAATTTCTCTTCATGGCTAAAAAACATCTCTTAAAATCACATTCCATTACATTTAAACTCAAGCTCGAAAGCCATGAAAAACCCCAGTGTCAAACCCCAAAATGAAATACATCTTTTGAAACCAGAACTTAAGAAAACCCCAACTAGTGATGAGATAATACTCAGTCTAAACCATGAAAGCCAAGAGAGGACAAGTGTAAACTTGTTAACATGATTACCATAAAGTAATGGCCTTGCCCATGACTTTTTTGCAAATCTACGAACCATGCCTCTCCTCAGCATCCTTGTAAGGTGAAACCACAACAAGACATGATAATAAGAAGTATGAATTAGTGGAGTAAGCCACCAACAAACAATGAATGATGTAAAAACCACAGTGATTTCCATACCTGTCATCCAAATGGAAGTTGCATTCACCATACTGCACAGGAGAAAAGGGTAAGCAGTGAGCTGCAAAATGACCAAGCCCGCTGTGAGCCAAGCCCTAAGTTTGGGCTGCCACACACCCCAACGCACATTAATGGCACCAGCCTGTTGGCCATTATCAAAACCCAAACCCATTTCTCTATAGTTCTCATGCGTTGCATTATCGAATGTCTCTATTGTATGCAGAGTGATAAACCCCAATGTGCAATGGTTTAAACTATGATATATATTCGCCACCCCAAATGGGTACAAGGTCAAATTTAACATGTATATCGCTTACCTTAGGTTTTAAACCTTAGGACCTTATGCATAAAAATATTTAGGCTCTAAGCCTAAGACCATGGCATATGCAATATGCCATGGTATGTTGTATATTCATAGACCAAGTTTCAACTTAACGAGCGATAACAAAACCTGTAAAAGAATAAAACAGAAGTTTAAGTCTATTACTTATCGTAAAATAAACATGCAAATATAAATAGACTAGAGTATGAACATTTGATAATAATTACCCCAAGAACAATAAATGCCATTAAAAATACCTAGTTGTGTCATGCAATGATAGGTGTGGTATTAACGAGGTCAATACTACAAGTATGTAAAGAACATTAATAAACAACCAGTAGGTGTCATTAGCAACAAGTATGAACACTAATGACCAAGCGTTCCATTTTTCTACAAGTTTACAGTCGCTAAGAACATCTACACGTAACCAAGTTAAGAGTGTTTTAGTTGAATAGAACTAAGTAAGCCTGCTAGAAGAGTAAAGACTTTTACCTCTCAGGAAATACATGGGAGAACTAGTCCTGCCACTCCACCCACTTTGGTTCCAGAAATAGAGTTAAGTTAGAACCAAGTATACAACATAAGTACATGTAAAATAGAAGTCTATCATCAAAGTATTTAATATACACAACCATGCGTAACCATAATAATAGCTTAAGTAAACAACATTTCGACACTACAAGTGAAAATAGTAAACACAGTAATAATCATAAGTGAAGTAAGGAAGTAGAACGTAAGAAAAGCTTACAACAATTCAGTAGTATGATAGAGTACAACACATTTTGCAAGTTCAATAATGTCCAGAATAGGTGGTGTTTAACTAGCCTAATAATTTTTTTTATTTTATTTTCAATTTTTGGAGACATTACTTCAAATATACAAGGGTCCTTGCATAATCAAGGTAACTCCACTTATCTCACACTCAATATATAACCATGCCATTGAATTGACAAGAAAATTTTCTACCTAGTAAAAGACCACGAGTGAATTGAACTTTAGCATATGAAAAGTCTATTGGATAGACAATGGCCTAGCTACAAATGCTTAGAATTCATAGATATGGTAGAATCCCTGTGAAGAAATGTTTTATATGGAACCACTAAAAATTCAGTAATTTTTCTATTGGATTAATCTTCTTTTGGGGTTAGGGATAAATGTTAAAAAGATATATTAACTAGAGGCACTAGGTGGTGCACCTGATGGAGGAGGTGGAGCATTGGGTGCACCTAGGGAACTGGGTGGTAGAGGCCAAGAAACATATTCATTTGGTGGTGGTGGAGGCTGAGAAACATGTGCATTAAGATGGGGAGGGGTAGAACTAACTAGGGGCACTAGAGTTGCAGGTGGTCCTGAAGGGATAAACATTGGCTGTGGCATCCCTACTCGAGGTGCTATAGGAATACCTTGAGGATGGATTGACATTTGTGGCGATGGGAGTGTCCTTACACCTTGGGGTGGTGGTGGTGGTATTTTTTCCCATCCAGGTGGGGACCCCATACCCATAGGAGGAGGTGGCCTTGTAGGCAAACCTTGTGGCGGCGGTGGTGGCATTATGGGTGGAGGTGGTATTTGTGGTGCTCTGAACTGTTTCTCATGATGTATAACCCTTGGTGGACTTGTACCTGCAACTGAGGTTGATTCGAACATGATGGAGGTGTTCTAGATTCCTGCATTGGTGGTGGAAATGAGCCACCCAATGGTTGTGGGGGATGGGAGGGATGCATTTTATCATGTTGTAGAGGTCCATTGTTGAATGGTGGTTGTGGCATTGGAGGACCCATATTACCAATTTGCATGTCGAGGTCCACTTGGAAGTTCTAGTGGCTCACTTGCAGACAATGTATGTGGTTTGTTCTTCTCAGTACCAGGATTGCTTGCAACAAGCATTCGTTCTGCATCATGAAAATAAATTTTCAGTAAGGTCATGTCTACAGTTAAAATATAATAAACTCTACAAGGAAACTAAATGTGAGATAGGAAATACATCTCAGTATAAAATGTAAGAAAATAAAAAAGTTGCTCCAACCATCAATGAACCGGCAGTTTATTATTAGTCTCCTTTGTCACTCTTAATTTACATGGAAAGAATTCCCAACATCAGGTATGAAAAAAACTGACGGATGGGGAATCACCTGCAAGACTTTCATGACGTTCTCCTTATATATATTTTTATATGCATATGATACCATTATTTGACGATTGTAAAGATACTGACCATTCATTGTCTGCAAAAATACTGCATACTTAGTAATAAAAAACAACAATCATCGCAATAAAAAGATAACACTCATCAACTCTAGTACAGTAGATGGAGTTTTGTCAGGGAAATGTCTGCAATTCTACAATGCATTTTACATGGAGAAAATTTGGTATATGGCCTTATTCAGATCCCATAATTTTTATGCATGAAGGAAAAAATATGTAATGCAGGGAAAAGTCCTGTTTTGAAAAGAACACACTATTGATATTGAACGAGATAATAGAAAAGTAAAAAAATATAGAGAAAAAGAGGCCCAAACTCCCTGTGGTCTATCAAGAATGCAGTTATAGTCATATCTTAATAACTTCTAAATTTAAAATATGTTGCACCTATATTTCCATAAATCCAATGAATTGCATCTCTGACAAGAGCAATTTCAAATAATGTTGTTGAAATGAAAAGTTGCGTTTGGAAAAAAATGTACCTCAATAGCAGCGTCAGATGTCTCAAGACAATCATAACTAACAAATCCAAAACCTCGTGAATTCCCAGCATCAGGATCTCTCATAATCTACACTAAAAATAATAGAAATATTAAATGCAATATTAAGACTTCATAAATATCGCCTTCACAAATAGAGCTAGATAACTAGATTTGATTAATTCCAACTGGCCAACAATGGTTGGAGGAATTAACCAATGGATCAGAGAGGGACATACACCATAACCCATACGTTAAACCTTAAAACGTTAACATGAAACTGAAATTTAAAAATTGACTTACATGTTTCATTTGAGAGAGTTACAGTTTAAAATCGTGGCTAAATTAAGTAATTGGAAACCTACAAAGAGACTTAGGTAGACCATAAATTCTCAATACCATAGGTTGGATACAGGCACTACCATTCTCCATAAAATATACCTACAACGATCACTAGCAAGGTAGTAAATTTAATGTTTAGAGGAAACATTAGTAGAATGTATATAAACAAGACAAGGTAGAACAGGTGATGATTTGAGGTCATGAGGAGGTAGTCCTATACAATATTGAGACCTGCATAAACTTGTCTAAGGACACACCAAAGATTGAGCAACTATAGTTCTCCAATTATGCAAGAGGAGGCAGGTAGTCAATCTGATTCTATGTTTGTAAGCTCGAAGTTTTAATATTTTATGAGAAACAATCAAGAAAGCTTCGAAAGAAAAATATTAATAGGCATATGTCAACATTATACTTGCAAATTCAAATAAAACACAGTGAAATTACCTTACAATGTTGATAGAATGAATCCAAACAGAAATAAATATAACACAATTACAACAAAGTGTAATGAGAGGATATAAGGAGTTCCTATTATTATGTCTTATGTTGAAACACATAACTCGAAAATAGAATATGGTTGTTTTTTATTTCCTTGGAGATCGAATCCCGGTTGAAGGATGCAGTAGAAGGTCAGTTTGGTGAAGCGATATCTTTTGTTCTAGCCATTGGTCTAGAAGTTTATATGGTTCTGGAAGAGGTGAGGAGCGGAAATCACATGTGGGAAATACATATACATGTGCATATTGTTTGGAGAACACAACACAAAGAGCTGCAGTGAAGAGAGGAGCTTCCAGGATCTGTCTATCTACGTGCGAGAATGTGGGGAGCCATTGTGTTACAGATATGTGATTTGGGGATCCACTGGACGAAGAGAGACATGGAAAGTGTCGTCTTGGACATTAGTGTCATGGGTGAACTATGATCTGATGGGAGCCTGCATGTGAGGAACCATTATAGCATTGGTTTGCATGAAGAAAGGAAGTCCACTTGCTGGACACGATCTACCTTGTGAAGATGTATGCCGAACCTAAACTATTCGGAAATATTGTCTATGATCATCATAGACCTGTCACCTCAATGCCAATGCTATGAAGGGATTGCAACAACAGAGGTCGTCGATGTGAACACGTGGCATACGTGGAGTGGTTCGAGTGACGATGAAACTGAATAATGATTCTAAAACCCCACCCAGACGAGTGACGATGAAAGTGAACAATGATTTTAAAACCCAACCCAGAGAAAGAACGCATAACGACGTAAAAATCCAGTCAAAATTGTTCGTAGAAATTGCTATTCCAACAATTTTGCAATTCTAGTAATCATGATTGTCAACTCTAGACTAGAATCCTGATTTTAAAACTACCCAGATCGCCCAAATTGCTATTTCAGCACTAAAAATTGGAATTTTGGCAAGATTTTGTTTCACGAATTGACGACATTTTGGTTAGCGCTTACACTTACTTGAATGAAAGTGGCTGCAGTACCCATCTGGTTCTCCACCAGTTTTTGCGTAATCACAAGATTAATAAAGAATAAATTGTATGCATAATTTAAGTGGTTATCCATCAACGTTGAAATTTGAAACCTCCCCGACCCTTCTTCCAAAGATTCGATCCCTTCTTAGAATTCTAAAGTTAAAATTGACATTAAAAAAATTAAAATCTGAATTTACCATTTCAATTAAGAAGGACATAATTTATAGCAACATTTTAAAAGAAGGGCAACATTAAAAATTATCCATCCATGTAAATGTTTTAGGATGTTAAAATTCCTATGCTATAAAGTTTGATTTGTCATTCAAAATATTGGAAATATCATAAATTATAATTACTCACTCACTTCAAGAAGAAGGGAAACATTAGAAATTACCCATCCATGTAAAGTTCTCAAGATGTTAAAATTCCTATGCTATAAATTTTGAATCATGCATTCAAAATATTGGAAATATAATTTAAATTATAATCAATCACTCACATCACTCACTCACTGCTTAGTTGTGGAGATGATGAGTGATGAGTGAGGAATACAAAGCATTGGCCACAGGGATGTGACTCTAACTATCAAGTCATTTGGGGCTACAATCTAGGGTCTGACAATGTGTCAATGACTCTGGTTGTAACCACTACTAGTCTACTAGTAGACTCAAGCCAAGCCCAATAATTTGTGCCTACTAACTATGTGACCTAGCTACCAAAGTCCACTCAATTTTCAGCAAAATGAAATTCAAATGGTTGGTCTGATGAGTCCTCCTCTATAAGAATTAATTTCTTAGACGAATATCATGGAACAACTATATAAACAAAACTCACTATCATGCAACTGCAAATAATGGCATGCAACTATCATCACAAACTAGTAGAGGTCGATTTATGCATTGATATAGAGAGGTGTCACTGGGCACACGATATGGAGAAACAATGAGTTAGCAAAAAAATTGCGAAACATCTACAGGTCGTCGCCCATATTGTGAATAAGGTCGCCCCACCAAGGAAGCCCACTCTAGCTAGTAAAAGAATTATCAATAAAACCCAGTTATTAAGAAGCTTGGTTTCTATGCTAAGTCTCTGATTTGACATCGTTGTGAGAAGAGTTGCCACCATCACCATTTGAGAGTTTGTACAGTCTAGATTTTTATATAAGCTAAGTCCGAAACGCTTCGATAGACATGTCAGAGACAATTCCTTCATGTTTGAGCATGGAGCGATCTTTGGTGAGGGGTATTAGCACTCAGGATGTACCCAGGTTGTAAAAGGTATACCCCGAGGTAACAACAAAACCACTTTAGGAAGAAACTGGTATTTTCTTCCAGAGAGGGATCTCTCAATAAAGATTTAACATGACCAGATTTAACTAGAACAGGTATGAAATAACATTCAAAGATTTATGTATTTGGCTGAAACATTCATATAACCATTGGGCATGGAGTCACATACGATCTAAGATATCACAAAGACATACACATGATATTCATCAAAGGCAAGGTAATCATATCATCACAGTCATTCAAATTGATTCAGGTGGAACAGAAGAAATGAAGGAACAACCCATTAATACAGAGCATCAACATGGATGAATTCTATATCAACTTTAGCAGAAAAAATCATATAATATCTGAAAAGATGACCAGAGCATGAATACATGAATTCCAATCATCTAACACTATTTTTCAGATACGAGGAATAAACAAAATGGAGTGTTACACAAAGGGAAATACAAATCACATAAAGGAAAGGCACAGACTGTAATATCAACAACACATGAATCTCTGACAAACTCTCATGCATTCATTTTGTGATTCCAAAAACAAATATGTTCTCTAGCAAAAATTTCTCAACCGATGGGTTCCAACCCCCATCCCATAAAAAGATACAAATTTATAGATAAAACAATAAGTCTGCCCCCAACAGATCAATAACAGAATGATCGGCGTAAATTAGAGTTTGTAACTGAATTCCTACACCACTAGGAAGTTGTTACAACTCCATTCCTAACAGATCACAAAGTATGAATCAACTGGATAACAAACTTTCGCCTGACAGTTCCACGTCTTTGCCCCGACAGCTCCACTTCTTTGCCCCTACAGCTCCACGTCTTTGCCCCATCAGCTCCATGTCTTTGCCCCATCAGCTCCTCGGTACTTGACACCTGTTCCTAGGGGGAAGAATATACTTTGTTTTCCCAAACCGCTCTACGGCCTTCCACTGCTCTGAACTTGGGGTGTCACACTCCATCATCTCCCGAATTGCTACCTTGAGCTCCATAAATGCTTCATAAGATTTCTTGGGCGATTTGACTCTGATGATTGTGAACTTCTGCAGGATTTCGAAGTCTTCCGTCAACATATCCACAATGGTTTGTCCTATCAGGCTCTTCTCCAAGTTATTAAATTTTGAGTGGTCCATGCGAGCCCGGACAAGCAGGTGATTTTAATGTTTCGGTGGGAGTATCCGACCCTTTTCGTCCTAGAAGGACGGCAATCCATCTTCGAACAACTCTTTAAACTCCTGTTTGAACTTATTGATCTACACGAGCAATTCTTCTGACTTGTCCTGGACAGTCTTCATTAAATGGTGTTTGTGGATGATCTTCTTCGCCCACAGCACTATTGAGATTCTGTCCTTTATGCCCATGTCGTGCAACTTCTGGTACGTCAGTGAATTCAGAAAATTTAACGTGTTCTGAGCTGTAGTGAGGGGTCTTTTTGCCATGTGTTCATTTACCAGTTTCAGTTTTTGTTGAGCCGAATCTGTCAGTATGGTTAAATCATCAATAAAATCCAGGTAGTGCCAGAACTTGGTAATCTCTATAGTCAGGGTATCCCAAATGATATGTTTCACCCCCTGGAGAGGGCCTTTCCCAATGCATTTTTCTTTTAGCTCATCGAGCTTTCTCTGTAATTGATTCCTGTCCTGCAAGATCTGTTTTTTGCTTTCACTAACTCTAGCCAATTCAGCCTTCATCTTCCCATTCTCTGCTTTCAAATCTTTCATTGCTTCTTCCTTCAAACTTACCTGGGACATTGGTACTAGCAAATCATCAGTAGAGAAATTATCTAAAGGCTTCTGGATATTTACAATAGACAAGTCTTCACCGGTGGGAGTCTGGCTCATCAATTCTTCCATAATTTCCTTCTCTTCCTTCTGATCTTTTTCCAGCAAGGAGATTTGGGATAACAGTTCCTCCCTTTCGGCTTCCCACTTCTCTTTTTCCTCCTGTAGCTCTCCGACTCTTCCTTTGTATTCCATCATCTCCTGATGGACTTTCTCCTTTTCTTCTTGGAGGGCTAGCAACTCAGCTTACTGAACATGTTCAGTGCCTAGGATCTTCAGTTTCTTTCTTAGGACCTAGAGTGCATTATCCTTTTCCTCTAACAACCTTTTGACTGCCTGTGTACTGTCTGAACTAGCAATGTCTGTCTGTAGCTTCTTGATCTGAACAGCATTTGCTTTATTTTCTACCTTCTCATGTTTTAACTGGACTTCCAATTTGTCTGTCAGGACTTGCAATTTATTGATCTTCATCATGGCTTGAAGTAAGTCTGAGTAGATGATATCGCTTGTCTATTTGTGAAGTTGAATTTTGTCCAGAGTGCTGATTTTGTCTAACCGGATCTCTATTTCAGACATTTTCCTGTCACTTACCATAGCCATTCTAAAAGTATTCCTCTCAGCATCTCTAGCAGAGACTAGAGAGGTTTTCGAACTGTCCAGACTTCTGACCCTCGGGAGCAGATTTCTCGTTTCCTCCATAGACTGCTTCCTCTTCTCCATGTAACTGGCTTTTAGGTCTTCCTTGGACTTAAACACGTGGCATAATTCCGGACTGCCTACATCATCCTCCACATCTTTAAAAGAGACTTGACTTATCTGCACCGCTTTTAGGGGAACTAGGGCATCTCTTTTGGAACCATCAGGAACCTCCTTATCTACAATTTTGCCAATTTGAAGCAGCTTGGCCTTTTTACGGGGCCCTTCTTCATCTACATCCATGTTCTCAGCTTCAGACAAACTCCTCTTGACTACCATACCAGCACCTTCTGTTATTTGGGTCGCTGTGACAGGTGTAGCATGTGTCCCTTCATCGGAATCTGACCTGTCAGTATACTGCAGCAAATTGGCCATTTCAGCCAGCTTGATGCTCAAATGGTTTATTTCTGTTTGCTTGTTTTCTCAATGAGATCACCTGGTGGGGGTCGTAGTTCATATTTACATCTTTTATGAAATCCATATTCTCCATCAACCTTTCTATAAATGCCAGGGCACCTTTACCTTTAAAAATGAAAGGGCCTACTTTGAATGGAAATTTAATATTCGAAGATTTTCTGAAAGCACCAAAGTGCTCCTCCTCAGACAACAATCTCTACCTCATGAACTCCAGCACGAAAATCCTTGGGGTCAAGAAGGATGGTAGCCTATAAGGCTGACCAGTGAAGCCATATACTCTTAACACTGTGTAACCTCTGTACAGGAACCAATCCCCCACCCGCTCTTCTGGCGACGATTACATTAGACATCTCATTTCATCCAGGACACGTGGCAGGTCTTCATCAAATAACATTCTGTATATTTTGGACATGATCAAATTGGCAAATTCGACCATGTTGATTTGCTTGGGCAAATCAGAAGAAGATAGAGCACTTAAGAACTTTAACTCAGTAACATTAGAACATATTAACATGTTAAGCAAGTGTGTTTGAAATCTAAAAAACTGGACCTTGGGAAATTCAGTCAATTGGAGGTGGATTGCTTCGGCAAGGTACTTGTCTAAATTAAGCACGGGGACGGACCGGGACTCGGGACTTAAAGAATTTATTTTTAACAAGAAACCAAGGATAACATCACCAACATGACAATCGTCATCTAGACCTAACACCTGGCAGACCAGAGACATCACTAATTGCACTTCAGCTCTAAAAATATGCAAGGGGTAAGGCGAGGAAAGGCCTTCAAGGGACTGACCTTCCTCCAGGATACTTGATAGGAATTGAGAGTGACTTTCACTTCTGCAATTTTTGAAAAACTCGGCAAGGACAGATTCATTTATAGACTCACGATTTACAGGGTATCTTACGGGTAGACTAAGGTTTTCCCTGACGACCGAAGCTTCAATTTTACATAGTATTTTCGACGCGGATCGACTCACAATGATCCTCTGCGAGGGAGAATAGTTCACCGTGCACCATTCGGCAAATTCAGGGAAGTGTAGGGTTTTCTCAAGGGTGAAATGGTACAAAAAGGACTTGCACACATTCAGAACGTCATTCCCCTGTGAAAAATAAGACCACAATTTCTCTTTGCTGCCGGACACACTCCCTGTGGACAGGAAGGGGTCGTAGACGCCTCTGTGTCTGTCTACTAAAAATTCTTCTCTGTCATCCGCGACCTGACCAGACACACTAAACTCGCTCTCTTGGTCCATTTCTTAGTTTATAACGGTAATTGGATGAAGGAGTTAAAGGATTAAAGTCCTACCTAGTTTACTGTGGAGGCGTGTGTTCGGAACGTGCCTGGTACTGACAAATGGAAGCTCCCAAATCGCCAGGTCCTTTTCGCCGGGTCCCAAAAAAATAAAATAATCATTGGAGAGGTCAACCCTGACTTTATAGGACCACCCAATTTGCCACGTGGACAACATTTAATTCCGCAACCACCACTTATCTCTAACTGCCGTGCGCTTCTATTTCCCGGTCTCATCCACGACCGTAGATCTGATTTCTCTTTAATTTATGGCCTTTGGATCATGTGCCATGTATCCAGTTCCGTCCAGCGCCTTGGCGATAAAAATCGTGCCAATCTCCATCCCGGAATGATATCCCGCCGTCGATGCAATCGCCCTTTATCATGAGCCGTTGGATCGGGTGACACGTACAGAATCCCGCTGGGGGTCCGGGCCTTATCCTCCGTGCAAGTTTCAACACCGGAATCGATCTCATCCTTAGATTATTCAATCTTTAAATTCCAATTGTCGGATCAAGCGCCATATAATGAATTCCGCTAGGCTCTCTGGCTTTAACCCTTGTGCAGCTTTAATCTTCGGAATCATCCACAGCCCTCGATCTAATATGCCTTTATTGGCGAGCCGTTGGATCACTTTCTGCTTATCAAATTCCACTGGGCTCCTTCCCTTTATCCAACGTGCAAGTCTAGGCTCCGGAATCTTTTTTAGCCGTTAATGTGATCGCCCGGCATTCATCCGCCATCAGATCTGTCGATGTCTACCCAATTCTGCTGGGAGTCTGGGACTTATCCCCCGTGCAATTTCTCTCCCCGAAACTTGTAATAATCGTTGATCTATCCTGCTTTGATTTTCGTCCGTCAGATCTGTCGTTGGATAACAAATTTCGCTGGGCCTTTTGGGCTTATCCGCCGTGCAGGTTTCGCTTCCGGAATCAATCTCGTCCCTCGATAAGATCTGACCTCACTTCTCCACCGTCGGATTGAGAGAAGGATACACGATTCCGCCAGGCTCCATTTTCTTAACCAACTCGTGCCTTCACAAGGCGGATTTGATGTGAACCGTGGATCTTCCCAGGACGACTTTATAACCTTTGATCTGTGCAGCTGGTTAAAAGCCAGAACATGTATTATCTTCCTTGCATGTTGCAAAGGGCGGGGGGAATACCAACCATTGATTTTCGTCCTTCCTTCATCGCGGCCTGGGCTCTTTGGCAACCTGATCGATATTTTGACTATCATTCCACCTTTGCACTATATCCTTTAACCAAAGTATTTAAATACATTACCTGATCTCTACCATGGTCTTATTTCTCCCTTTGTTAAATACAGATGTTAACAGCTGGCTCCATCTGGGGATGATATCCTCCCTGCGAGGTATCAAAGAACTCATAGACTAGGTGCCTGTTCTTTGACTTTGCATAATAACTCTCAAAAACCCATCTTTTGTCTTTTGTAAATATATCATTTTTAGATATTTTTAGGGAACGAATGGTAAGCCTCCTAGATCTTAGGGATTTCACTGCAAGCTTCAAATACATTCGGCTTACCATTGCTATTTATTTGTAAATAGAAACAAATATATACAATTCTATGATACAAACTCCACCTTCCCTCTCAGGACAGGTAATGCTTCAGATATCTTCCATTTACAGGGTTACTCTCCAGAAGAACCCCGTTTGTATACTCCAGCAAAAATGCATTCTGTCCTCTGTACCCAGCAACAACATAAGGTCCGACCCACATAGGGTCGAACTTCCCATGCTTGTCTTCGTTAGGAGCATCCCACTTCAAAACCAGGTCATCAATCTGAAACTGCTCTTCCTTGATCCTTCTGTCAAAAGTATTCTTCATCTTCTCTTGATGAGACTGCACTTTGTCATAAGCTTTACTTCTTCGTTCTTCAAGCTCGATGATCTGATTTATCCTTCACTGTATGTGATTTGGCTCTTCTTGCTGATCCTGGAAATACCTCATAACTGGTATTCCTAATGATGGTGGAAAAACCACTTCGGCTCCATATACCAGCTGGAATGGAGACATGCCGATCGCTCTTTTAGTGCTAATCCGGTCAGCCCACAGAGCATATTTTAGTTTGGTGTGCCAGGACCTTTTATTGTCTTCCAACAAATTTTTGATAATCCTCACCAGGCTTTTATTTGAAGATTCAACTAGTCCATTCCCTTGAGGACAATAGGCAGTCGAGTGATTGAGGCTTATATGATACTTATGACAAAAATTTATCATTTTCCTAGATTTGAAAGCAGCTGCGTTGTCTGTTACTATCCCTTTTGGACACCCGAACCGAGCCAATATATTTTCTTCAAGAAACTCCATGATCACATTCTCAGTGGCCCTCCTGGTAGGAATTGCTTCGATCCATTTAGTAAAATAATCTATAGCTGTCAAGATCCACCTGTGCTGACCTGATGAGTTGGGGTTTATTTCACCAATAAAATCTAAACCCCATTGCTGGAAAGGAGCCTCAACTGTTATCGGATTCAGAGGGAGAGGCAGTACCTTTCTTTTACCGTCGAAAATCTGGCATTGATGACATTTGCTGGTTTCTTTATATACATCAGAGAATAACGTAGGCCAATAATAACCAGCTCTCAGAATTTTGTTTGCTGTCACCTTCCAAGAATGATGTCCTCTGCAGTCTCCTTTGTGAAATTCATTGGTAATTTGCTGGGCTTCATCCTCCAATAGACAATTTAGTAGAACTCCTCCAGGATCCTTCCAGTAAAGATACTTATTTATGATACATAATTTAGCAGATTTCAAATTTACAGACCTTGCTCTTGATTTACTCAATCCTTCTGGGGCTTGCAAATTTCGGAGGACATATACAATACCAGAGTACCATGGAGAGGCTACAAAGTCAGGCATCACTTCGATCTCTGAGTCCAACTGATTGAACTGGTGAGTTAAAAAATTGATCTGTAAAGATTCACAATTTGAGTTTGTCATCATCTTTGCTAACCCTTGTCCTTTAACCAGCTTCGTAGGTTTTATTTCTATATCATATTCCAATAATGTAGCTATCCATCTCGCCCTCCTGCCTTTGGGGTCTGGCTGAGTCAAAATTGCTTTTACTGCAGCGGTTGGAACATGTGCAATTACATGGGAATGCAAAACATATATTCTGAAATCTTTCAATGCTTTAATCAGAGCATAGGCCTGCTTTTCCATGATATCATATTTCAACTCCCCATCCCGTAGCATTTTACTGAAAAATGCTATGGGTTGTTCCAAATTTTCCTCATTTTTCTGTAACAATACTGCTGCTATAGTATGTTCAGAAGCATATGAGAATACTGAAAAATCCTTGGCAAAATCAGGACTTACCAAGACAGGAGCTTCTGAAATGGCTTTCTTGATTTCCCGAAATGACTCCTTAGCTTCTGTATTCCATTTTATTTCGTGACCTTTCTTCAACATATTCGTAATATTCATCAGAATCTCTGCGAAGTTTGGTACAAATCTTCTCAAGAAATTCACATGTCCCAGAAATGATTGTATCTCCTTTTTGCTTCTGGGTTCTCCTACCTTCAGAATTGCACTCACTCTTTCAGGATCAATCTTTATGCCATCTTTGGATATTATATGGCCTAGCAGCTTTCCTTCCTCTAGTGCAAAATTGGACTTCTTAGGGTTCAAAGATATGCCATACCTCCTACACTTCACGAAGACCTTCTCCAGATGATGCAGATGCTCTCTGTCAGACTTTGAGTAGACTGTGATATCATCCATATAAATTACCATGAAACTTCCAATTTCTCCTGCAAATGCAATGTCCATAGCTCGCTGGAAAGTGGCTCCTGCATTCATCAAACCAAAGGGCATCTTTGCATGCATGAAAGTGCCCCAGGGTGTGGTAAAGGCAGTTTTCTCTTGATCTTCTGGTAGCACTTTGATCTGATTATACCCTGAAAAACCATCCAGCATCGAAATCCTTTCAGCTCCCACCACTTGCTGCAGTATATGATCCATCTTGGGCAGAGGATAGTTGTCTTTCATGGAGACCCTATTTAAATTGCGGAAATCTGTACACAACCTTATCTCTCCATTCTTCTTTCTGACAGGGACCAAATTCGCAACCCATTTAGAAAATATGAGTGTTACAATGATCTTAGCATCAAATAGCTTCTTTATTTCCTTCTCAATGACAGGGAGCAGCTTAGGATTGATCCTCCTGAGTTTTTGCTTAAAAGGCTTTTCTCCAGGCTTTATAGGAATAGTATGCTGTATGATAGATGTATCATATTCTTTGAGGTCTTCATAACTCCAAGCAAACACATCTGTATATTTTTTCATCAACTTTACATACTCCTCTTTCTCCTTTTTCGGCAGCTTCTTGGATAATTTTATGATTTTGGGATTTTCCTCAGTGCCAATATTTTTGTCTTCAACGGCATCACCAATAGGTTTCACTTTGGGGTTCTTGGCAACATCATTTTGATCAAAGAGCCTTTCTAAAGGGATCAGGCCCCTTGGTATGAAATTATTCTTCAGCTGGATGATATCCTTACCTCCCAAGGTCTTCCTTAACTTCTCAGTATCTTCTTCTGATTCAATTTCTTCGTCATCTCCAGGGGCCTTATCATTATCATTTTCACTGTCAAAATGGGTATTCACAAACTCCCCTGACAACTCTAGGAATCTTCGGATCTGCATATCATCTTCGAACACCTGCCAGTATTTGTAATTGTCAGGGATAGAAGGTCTGTTCAAAATCTCCACCTGGTATTCCTTTTGACTAGTCATTGGGGTCTCAAATTTTCCAGCAGATACTGCTAAGGAATCAGCTACCAGATTTTCAACCCTGGGAACCACTTGAATTGTATGCTCCGTGAAGAAATTGCCAAGCATATCCCATACTTCATTTCTGTAAGCCCTCATCCGAGGGTGCTTGGTTTGATAAATTTCATTTACCTGATTTACCACCAACTCAGAATCTCCCAATATCCTGACCCTTTGAGCCCCCAGATCTTTCAAAGCATGTAACCCCAATAACAGGGCTTCATACTCTGCTACATTATTTCTGCATTCAAAAAGCAATTTATATGACAGAGCTTTGAAATCATGGATAGGAGAAATGATATAGACACCGGCCCCAGCACCAACCTTTGCAACAGATCCATCAAAGTACATGATCCATTGGCCTTCTTTTTTCTGCTTTGCTTCTAAAGCCTCCTGTTCCAAGACTTCCTTTTCATCATTCTCCTGAGACTTCTCTTGCAATGTCTTTTCTGCCTCATGTGGGACAGTCTCATTAAAGAAAATGGAAGACCCCAAATCAGTATCAACAGCATATATGTGGTGGACTTCAGGTTTATATTGACTGCTAACCACATAGGGAGTTCTTTTTTCACTATACAACCTTCTGCTTCCATCTGGAAAAGGAATCGTCGCATATGACATGTCCATCTGTAAACTACCTTTCAGTTTGGAGGTCCAAGATCTCGATAGCAATACCCCAAATTTGGGTGGGATATCTGCTACCACCACATCCATGACTATAGTTTTAGATGGCAATTTATTCAGGGTCACCACCATGTCTTTAATTAGACCAAGGCACTTTACTCTCCTAGAATCAAATGAGTATAAATCCTTATAAGGTCTGGTCACCTCTAATCCCATAATTTCTACAAATCCTTTAGGCATTAGATTGTGTGATGCCCCAGAATCCAACATAGCATTATGGACCACTTTGTCATGCACATTTAGACTTAAATAGAAAGGAGGAACTTCTTCATCTTCTAAATTTTCAACTCTTGGCCCAAATGAAATAGCAGGGTTATCATCATTCAATTCTAAAATGTCTGACTGCCATTCTCCTTGGTTTTTGATCATTTTGGTGATAATATCTCTGTATTCAGTGTTTCTCAATAGCTCATTAAATGGAACAGAGATCTTTAGTTTTGAAAGCTCATTTTGTAGGTTAAAACCAGCACCAATCTTTTCCACATCAATCAGAGTCGCCTTCTTTATTATTTTATCTCTTTGTACCTCATTTTCAACCTCTTTATTCACAGAGGGTTCTTTTTGTAGTCCTTTCCCCTTTTCTCCATCCAAAGAGCTAGAGGAAGGCTGATTTGGATTTGCCTTCCCTTTATTTATGGGGACATCTCTATTCCTCAATCTCATTTTCCTTTGCACATCATCCATTGCATGCAAGTACCCTCTCTAATATACCTCATTTTCAAATTCTTCATTTGGACCTTCCTGCGCAAACATGTTATGTTCTTCTTCGGTGAGATATATTTCTGAATCCTGTTCCCCAAATAGATGAATCTCATTTTCAGGTGGGTCTTCTTCTTCATCCCCAACATAATTTTCAGGGAAAGGCGGACGAATAGGCTGCTCTTCTTGGTTTCTTGGATTTCTCTGCCTGTTCTGGGGAGGAACAGGGGGATTGGGTCTCCTGAAATTTGGATTCCTGATTTGGGGATCCCCCTGCTCCCTGTTGAAAGGCCTAGTATCCATGGTTAACCTATCCATCAACTTTTCCATGGTCTTCAACATTGTCTCAAATTTAACATCAGTGGAAGAAGATGAAGCGGAAGGCCCATTGTCTTCTTTTCTCCTCCTGTCCATGTCTCTATGTCTTATCTTCCCACTAGCCATCATGTTAGCTTCCACTTCTAGGGCATCAGTAAACATGGCAGACAGAGTTGCCGATCTCCTCTCCCGTAATGAAAATGCAAAATCATTATCAAAAGCTCCAGCATAATGTAGTTGAGCAGCTGCAGGAGAAGGTTTAATATCTTCAGGAATAGAGTTGTAAGCCCTCATGAATCTGCTCGAAAATTCGTGAACATACTCAAAACCCCCCTTCTTAAGACCATTGTACTGAGATAACAGCTGCAGAGGGTTCTGTTTATCGTCCCACCTGTCCAGAAAAGTATTCTGAAAGGCCTGGAAATTTGCTATAGATCCATTAGGCAAGTCTTTAAACCACTTTTTTGCTTCCCCAGACAAACTTTGGGAAAATAACCGCAGTTTGACATCAGGATAGTCAACTTCTTCCAAGTCAATGAAATCTTCAAACTTGGCAACATGCTGTTTTGCGGTTACATCACCTTCCCCATCAAATAAAGAAATCCTCTGAGAATAATTTTGGGGGAGATCATGTAATATGGCTGGCAAACGATATGGAAAAAGTGGTTTTTTGGCTTTGATATTGGAAACCAACTGGTGCCATTAATGCATCTTGGTTTTTGTGGCAGCCCAAACTTAGGCTTGGCTCACGATGGTTTTGTCATTTCGCTTGTCATTTGGGGTTTGGTCTTGGCTTTGCATAGGAGGAAAATGGAGGAGAGCTCTAGACTTGGAAGGTAAGCTTTGCCTTGGGGTTTCATTCCTGCATTTTCATTTTGTTTTGAAGCCTCTATCATTGCCATACTCCTAACCTATGATTTTGCTGGGTGTTTGCAGGTGCTAAGGTATGGTGAAGAGCAGGGTGGCTCAAGCTCTGTCGTGAGTTTGACTATGAGCGAAGTGCAAGGTAAGACTTGCCAAAAAATCTCATGCTTGTTGTCTCTCGACGTGTTTATGCGTTGTTTCGTCATTTGGTTTTGGGGTTCTCTATGGGGTTTAAATTTGCCTTCGGGTTTGTAATGTAAATTATAAATGGATTTGGGGCTTTTGAGCCATGGGCTGCACCATTTCCTGCAATGGTGCCATATCCCATTGGCATTCCTGTGTGGACTTGAATGCGATGATGGCATTACTATGCATAATGTAAATACTCTGCGTTTATGAAGTGGCAATGGTTATTATGCTTACTGTGTGTATGGATGGAATTTATGCCGTGTTAATGGTTTATAAATTGGCATATGCCTTCGTTTAGGGTCTGTGTGTTGACTATTTATATTTAGCTGTAATGTTTGACAACGTGGGGTAAAGGCCATGCCGTATATGGCTTGAGCCTTTCCCTTAGTGGCTACAATAGATCTAAAGGATTTCATTACTGTTTATTTTTTGTTGATTAGAGTGTGGTGTGAAAAGGAACAGAGCCATGGGTACAAACCCGTGATGGATTTCGTCGCTGTAGGGAAAAGCGTTGACAGTGTTCATTAGTTGTTTATAAGATTGTGTATTTTGGTTTATTGCCTTGAATTAATAGCTTGTGTGTTGTTTGGTTGGGCCAAGGCCGTGCTTGCAACATTAGACAGAGACTAAGGTCTTATGACCTTGCTGTAGCGTATGCATTGGGTTGTTAATTTAATAGAGTTGATTTTATTTAATGTAGCCCGCATATTCTAATGTATAGCATGGCCTTGTAACCAATACCCACAGGGTTGGAAACTTATTCATGGTTGATGTAATAAGTTGTATTTTATTTAGATGAGGGTTGGACTTGTATGCCCACAGGATTTGATTCCTATCTCCATTGTAATTATTTGGAACTGTGATACGATTTCGATATATTTAATACATGGACTGATTCCTATGTATGCTTTTATGTGGTGTTTTACTTAGTTAATGGAATGAGATGTATGTTATGTAATTTTGGTTATTATTTATGCATGTATGAGATGGTTTTTTATTGAGGCTTGCAACTTGGGTTGTGAGCCCACAGGGTTCGAAGTCGTGACCTCTGTTTATAATTAATGTTTATGAGCTTTATTAGATGGGACCTTTGAAATACTTGTGCATGTAATTATAATGTTATTTATTTTAATTACTAGGACTGCGGATTTCGATGTGAACAGAGATGTGAATCTTGGACCAAAAGGATGGTCATGATACTTCTCTCTCATTTATTTATGATGCTGTTATTTAATGGAATGGTTTACTATTTAATTTGTATTTAATGAGACATAGGTCTTTAATGGTTTATTCATCTTGGATTTAAATGTAGAATAATTTAGAGATAGCTCTCAAATTTGTTTATGTATGATGTCTTCATATATATATATATATATATTAGTTTAGTTTGTAGATGGTTCCTTAGGTTATCTAGTTTGTAAATTTATGTATTTAAATCTTGGTTCTAAGATTAAATCTATTTTAATCTATAACATGTCTCTATTGAAAAATGGAATATGTCAGTAGAGTAAGCAAGGTTAAAAGTACAGCTATATAGTAATATGAAACAAAACGTAGTTTTCATTAAACCTAGTTTAAGTAATGAAGATAAATACAGAAACTAGCTTAATTGAACAAACCTAGGTGAATACAGCATGAGGTATAATTTGCATCCTAGGGTTTATAATTTAAGAAACGTAAACCCTAGAAGATATAGAAAGAATAATCATTTAGAAATACAGTATGAGCCTTTACCTAAATCAACCAAAACTTATGCTAAAAATGAATTATACATACTAAGAATTCATACCTGTAATTTTCTGAAGCT
Source organism: Pseudotsuga menziesii (assembly GCA_001517045.1). NCBI lineage: Eukaryota > Viridiplantae > Streptophyta > Pinopsida > Pinales > Pinaceae > Pseudotsuga > Pseudotsuga menziesii. The sequence continues at coordinate 16,655 of LPNX010746624.1, read as the reverse complement.
TTTTTGGCTGAACCTACACACTTTAAATAACCAACATTAACAATTTAAGACAGATATGACCTCTGTTTTGATGACCAATTCACTTGGGAACTACAACGTTCCACCTAACCATGACCTGGAACTGTTCCTGGTTTTAATCCGGATCCCCCCGAGATGGACTCCAACATGCAAGTAGCTTAGAGCTCCTAAGGTTGGGTTTCCTATCTGGTGTATCAGATCTGTATCAATTCTCCCTTTTCCTTCTAGGAAAATGTTCTCCAAGACTTTAGAGCAAACACGCAAAAAAATGACTCCCCTAATGATAGATCAGAACCCCAAGCCTTTCCTTGGCTTGAGTCTTTATAGGCAGACTTTTCAGTCAAAGGGACAGTTAAATCAAGAAACCTTGGTTTCTTGATTTAACCCTTTTCAATTATTTTGGGTAATTATTAATATTTTAACTTAGGAACTTTCTAATAGTTCCTAATTAGATTTTTTAGGATTTGGGACTATTTATTATCTTTTCATAATAAATAATAATTTGATGGATATTTTCTTTCTCTTTCATCATTAATATTATAATTATATTCGACTCTTTATTCATACCATGTATAAAGTACATAATAATATATCACTTGTTAACACTTGTATGTGGGCATCATATACCATGATCCTTAGACTTAATGAAACTTCTTCATTAAGTTCAAGAAGGTAGATGGTTAGGTATACTAGGCTAGGAAGCTCTAAACATCCTTGCATGTTGGATTTTCCTCGTATAATGTGGTAGTTCTTCAGTACTTTGATGAGAATATAGAAATTCAAAATTTCATTTAATCACTTATATAAATAAGTATGATGAGATCAATATTTTTCTCGATTCATTTTCACTCAGAAGTTTATTAAATTATTTTTAGTAAACCCTAGTGCTTACCAGAGCCCATACTCAACGCTTTAGCATGGAGTTACAATTTAGTGCAATTCCAGAGCTCCTTGCTCAACACTAATGCTAGGATGTACTTGTACGATACACCTAGGGATACAATGGCCAAGGAACTGATTCTCCAGAGCTTATGTTCAATATCAACATGGAAGGCTCTAGGGATTATGCCCAACACTTTCAATTATCTTTTCATGTGTTCCAGAGCTTCTCGTTCAACACAAAGGTAAGTACTCATGTGCTCCATAGCTCCTCGCTCAACACAATCATCAATCACTCATATGCTCTAGAGCTTCTTGCTCAACAAAAATCATCAATCACTCATGTGCTCCAGNTGTTCATATGCAGTGGGGTCTTCGACCCAATATAAAAATAAAACATCAAGATAATCATCATAATCAATAGGCACATGCCTATAAGTGTTAGGTCCAAAATTTGGAATATTACATCCCTCCCTGCTTAGAACAATAACTTCCTTGGTGTTCTAGGGACTCGGAATGACATCATGAAACAAGGTGGGGTAAGCCTTTCTCATGGTGGCTTCATTCTCCCAAGTAGCCTCATCAGCCTCAAAGTGTTTCCATTGCACTTTCAATTGGACTATGGTGCACTTCCAAAGTTGCACCTCTCTCTTGTCCAGTATATAAGTAGGATCAGGGGTAAACTCCCCTTTATGTTCCACCTGTAATAAGGACCAATCAAGAGCATGTTTAGTATCATAAAAATATTTCTTTAACAAAGATGCATGGAAAACATCATGGACTCTTACATGCACGGGTAACGCTAATTGATATGCCACTGGCCCTTTCTTGGCCATTATTTCAAAAGGTCCGCAAAATCTAGGTGCTAACTTATTGCACCAACCCAAGCTTAACGAGCTTCGTTTGGATTCTACTTTCAAGTAAACATGATCACCTATTTGAAATTCCTTATCTTTTCTTTTCCAATCCACATAATGTTTCTGGCGGTCTTGTGCTTCTTTAAGATTCACCTGGACCTTGGTAACCAACTGTTCCAAGTCCATCAACAAATCAGGCCCTAACATGAGCTGATCCAGCGGGCTATCCCAAGTAACCGACGTTCTACACTTCTGTCCATAAAGTAACTCAAAGGGGCTCATCTTGGAAAAATTATGATAATCATTGTTATACGCAAACTCTGCGAGGTGCATGTAATCCTCCCACTTCGTGGGGTTGTTCATGGCATACATTCAAAGAATGTCCTCAACAATTTGGTTTAATCTTTTTGTCTTCATGTCTATTAGTGGGTGATATGTAGTGCTAAAGTTCAATTGCGTCTCCAATCCGGAGAATAAATATCTCCAAAAGTTTCCTGTAAACTTAACATCTCGATCTGAGATAATTGCCTTGGGTATCCTGTGCAATCTAAATATCTCTTTCTAGAAGATATCAATAATGTTCACTGCTTTGTAGTTCGACTTCACAGGAATGAAGTGTGTTGCTTTCGACAACTTGTTGATGACCACAAAAATAGAATCATTTTGCTTCTTACTTTTCACTAAATCGGTGATGAAATCCATACTAATGACCTCCCACTTCCATTTTGGAATGGATAACAGCTGCAAAAATACAGTAGGATGATGATGCTCATCTTTAACTAGCTGACATTTCTGACATTTCACAATAAACATTGCAATGTCGGCCTTTAACTTAGGCCAGAAAAAGTGTCTCTTGATAGCGGATATCATCTTTTCCCGGGTGCCCTGAGTAGGGTGCCCGATGAAATTCCATGAGGATGCTGGACCAAAGTTCCCCTCCTCCTGGAACATACAAATAATCCCTATATGATTGGAGTCTAGATTCATCTACCTGGTATTCCTTTTGTTGTTGAAACAACCTGTCCTCCTGGACTTTCTTTAGGATTTCCACATAGAAGGGGTCAACTTCGTTGGCTGCTCTAATCCTCTCATGCAAATATGCATCGGTTTGACTCAACGTCACCTCATATATCCTATAGTTTGTTGGATGAAAGCATTGACAACCTTATTTTCTTTTCCCTTAATGTGCTTTAGCTCGAAATGGTACTCACTAAGGAAAGACAACCACTGGGATTGCCTTGCATTTAGATTCGGTTGATCAAATAAATACTTTAGACTCATATTTTCTGTCTTCAGAAGGAACTTCCTTCCCATGAGGTAGTACCTCCACATCCTCAAAGCATGGATGATGGTAGCTAACTCAAGATCATGCATAAGGTAATTCTTCTCATGTTCTTTTAACTTCCACGATTCATAACAGTTCACGTGATCGTTCTGCAAGAGGACTCCTCCAAGTCTTTCCTTGCCTGGATCCATGCAAAAAAAAAAATCCCCATCTGGATCCGCAGTTCATAACATCGGTGTGGTCATCAAAAGCTGCTTAAGATTTTTAAAGCTTTCTTCACACTTAGCAGTCCATAAGAACTTACTTTCTTTATTCTGCAAAGCGGTCATGGGGAAAGCAATTCTCGAGAAGTTCTCAATGAACTTTTCATAATATCCGGCTAAACCCAAAAAGGACCTAATGTCAATGACACTAGTAGGGGTAGGCCAATACTTTATGGCTTTAATCTTTTTTGGGTCCACAACTATCCCTGTCTCGGAGATAACGTGACCTAAATACTGTATGTTTGGTTTGTAAAAATCAAATTTACTAAACTTAGCATAAAGATGGTGTTCTCTCAACACTTGTAGTACTATGTGAAGGTGTTCTTCGTGTTCTTCTTTATTTTTGAATAAACCAGTATGTCATCTATAAATACCAAGACAAACTTATCCAAATACCTACTGAATATTCCGTTCATCATACACATAAAGTTCAATGGTGCATTGGTCAACCCGAACGACATCACTACAAACTCATAGTGCCCATACCTTGTATGAAAGGTGGTTTTGTGAATATCCTCATTGCAAATCCGTACCTGATGGTACCCAAATCACAGGTCAATATTTGAGAAGATTCTGGATCCTCCCACTTGATTGAAGAAGTCATCGATCCTAAGGAGTGGATAACGATTCTTGATAGTCATTTTGTTCAATTGACGATAATCAATGCACATTCACATCATACTATCCTTCTTCTTTACAAACAATATCAGTGCTCCCCAAGAGACACACTGGGTTAGATATACCCTTTCTCTATCAATTCTTGCAGTTGCATTTTGAGCTTCACAAACTCAAGTGTACTCATGCAGTAAGGGGCTTTGGAAGATGAAACGTTTTGGGGGTCAGTTCGATGGAAAAGTCTAGGTCTTGTTTCGAAGGTAATCCTAGGATTTACTTGGGAAACACATCCTTGAATTCTTTAAGAACGGGTAAGTCTTCTATGCATTTCTCTTTATCAGACTCTATGTCTTGGATGTTCACTGCAAACAACTTGCAGCCTTTCCTAACGCATTTCTTCGCTTGTAAGGCAGATGTTTGTCTTATAGAAACTTTCTTTGGAATGCCCTGAACCTTCACTTGGTTCCATAGGCTATCGGTACACAAGATAGACTTGTGCAAGCAATCAAGGATGACATGGTTATGTTCCAGCCAGTCCATGCCGATAAGTACATCGTATGATCCTAAAGGTAGAATGTTTAGGTTTACTTTTGTAGGAAAACCATTCAGGTTTACCTCACATTCTTTAATAATTTCCAAAACCTTCCATTTTGTACCTGTGGCCAACTAAACCAACCAAGATTTATCATGTTTTACTTTGCCTAGCTTGCATACATCAACAATTTTAGGCAAAACATAGCTTCGACAAGCACCGGGATCAATAAGTATTGAAATAGAAGTGTTCAATAACTTACCTTCTATCTCAACCATTGTAGCTTGATGGTCTTCCTGTCGTCCATCCAATGATGCATAAATCCGCGGTGTTCCCGCTATGTCATCCATAGTTGGTTCTTCTTGTAATTTATGCAAGACCCCATCAGTCATGTTCTTACAATCTCGAGCATAATGAGGCCCACTGGATTTCTAGAATCTGATCTATAGCGGGGTAGCATTGGCTCCACTTGATACTGGCTTGTTAACATTAGCAGCTGGTACATAAGGCTTTGTACCAGATTTATTAAAGTTTTGGTTCATTTGAAAAATGTTATTCTGTTTTCTGTATGGTTGTGGGTTGGACCCAGGTTTGTGGTTATCATAAAAGTTTTTAGACTTGTCTCGGTTTTGGTTCATGTTCTTTTGCCTTAGCTGTCCATGCTCATAACAGAGCCTAGATTTATGGAGTGTGGTATCCAAGGTCTTAGGCATGTCGAATTCAATCCTGTCCCAAAAAATGGGAGGAAGACATCCTATGAACTGTTGGATCTTTACCTTTTCTTCTTTGATGTATGATACATAATGCAACAGATCTATAAATCTGTTAATCAATGCATCCATAGTCATGGATCCCATGTGTAGTTCGTGAAACAATTTCATTTTTCTGTCAAATAACCTTTTTGACATATATTTCTCTTGGAAAATTTTCCGAAAGGTATCCCAATGTATTTCTCTTAGCTCATCTTTCTTGGTGTGTTTTAAATATCTCCACCATCTGGTTTCCTTGCCATTCAAGTTATATATTGCAAGATGAGCATTCATCTCACTTGAGTGTTTATGAACCTGAAAGTATTTTCTCATGCCCAACAGCCACTCTTCAGCCTTCTCCCTAGTGTTTACTTCACCTTCATAGGCTGGGGCTCTTATTTTTCTAAACTCCTCCTGAAGACTGTCATAGCTTCTTTGTTTCTTTCTTCTAGGAGAAAGATAGTCATCACTGGAAGGAATGAGATGATCCCCTTTTGGTGCTTCAAGGGTACGTTCCTCTTTTTCTCCATATCTTGGGCTACTAGCCCATTTATGGTATGGTTCTCTTTTGGAACTGTTTATGGGCTGGGTAGGTTTACCCTGTGGGCTTCCTCCCGTCATATTGCTTATTAATGCTTCATTTATAGCTTGATGTTCCTTTCTTTCGTTCAGACTATCTTCTTTGATACTTTGCAATTATGCTTGAAGACTGTGTATAGTCTTCAAAATATCATAATTTAGCTCCACCACCAGTTCTCCTTTTAGGGTGGGGGTGTTCATTCTTCCTTGCCAGCTGTTATCTTCCTCAATGTTCATAAACTGAACTATTCAGAAAAAGTTTCCTGAAATTTCAAAATTTTTAAATAACAGAAAATTTTTCTGTTAGTAACAAATTTAATATCATACTTTATTTTCCTAGCAGTAAGTGCTTGGTGCGCCCATAGGTCTCTTAGTATTGAAACTGGGCTCTGATACCATTTGTAATGTCCCCAAAAATCGAAAAAAATAAAAATTTATTAGGCTAGTAAATACTACCTATATGGAACATTATTTGACTTGCATAAATATAACGTACACTACATGTACCACTGTTTATTCGTAAGTTGTTCTTACGTTCTGTCATTTTACTTTCAATCATTATTATTGATGTATTTTACTTATGATGTTTACTGCTTAGTTCTTATGTTTAGACATGTGTCGTGTAAGTGTCGTTATTGGATTTAAATGCTTTGTCCTTTCTGCATAGTCTTACTTGTTATGTATAAAGTCGTAACTTAACTTTGTTTGTGGAAACAAAGTGGGCGGAGTGGTAGGGACTCGTTCTCCCATGACGGTCTGAGAGGTAAAGGTGTTTAGTTGTTTTCATGCTTACTTAGTTCTTTGAACTAAGGCACCTCTTTTATTTCACATGCAGTTCATACTTTGGTGATGGGGTCTTATTTAAAGAGGAGTGGACATCTTGATCCTAAAGGACCTACTGCTAGTTGTTATGGTTCCTTACCGACTCAGATGTGGAAATTGAACCCAAGAGATAGAACAATTACACTCACAAAATTGCTAATCAAACATGCAAAATTAACACCAAAGGAGATTGAAATTGGAGCATAACACTAAACTGTATTCAATAAGTGTACAGTAGCTAACCTTGTGAAGTAATGGGCTGCTGCAATATATAGTTACATGAGAGATTCAACTGCATAAGGATTCCATTCGAAAATGTCAAAAAGTAGGCTTACTAAATCTAGTCAAATCCTCCATAGGTGCATAAAGCAGTTTCCAAATCCACCAAGATGCTCATGAATTGGATAAGTCAAGTAGGCAAGCTAATGAGGGATGGAAAGACAACTCATACATGCTTTTATTAGGAGAAAAGGAGGGAGAATGATGTGGGCAAAAAACAAGTCAACTACACCTAGTCTAGCTTTTCCTTTTTCCTTAATTCTCAATAAAACAGAGAACTTTTCAGAAAAAAGCAGATATGTGATTTGGAGGATTTGGAATAAAATAGACACGCTAAAATGGGTTTCCAGGAAGTTTCCCAAGTGCTCCATGACTCAGTTTTGGCATGTGTTGACTTCTAGGACATGTAGAAGGCCACTAGCATAGAGTGGAATCCAGGAAACTAGGTAATAAGACAAAAATGATTTAATTAATGTCTAAGGTAGGTAACTATGGGTTGATTATTCTAACACCCCCCCTTAATCCTAAATTTATGAGTAAATATCAGAAAACTATAGGGCCTAGCAACAAGGCTTAGTCACCCTTTACATACTGCTTATCCATACAACCAAGGAAAGAGGCAAAAACCCAGTGGGAAAATCCTCCCTTAAACATGGACAGGAAAACAAAATTTGGAAATCTTGTCATCAATCATGCTTCATAGCATGATCAGAAATCCCTAGCAGTGATTTGATATTGCTGAATGTCTTCTCACAAAGAAATTTGGTGAAGATGTGTGCTACTTGTTCTGAAGATGCACAGAAGAGTAGATGAATGGTACCATCATGCACAAGCTGTCTGATGTAGTGCATATGGATCTCAATGTGCTTGGTTCATTTTCTATGAACTGGATCATTGCAGATTTGAATGGTGCTCTAACTATCATAGTAGATAATAGTTGGAACCTCTGATTCGAAGCCACATTCTCCAAGTATTCCCTGCAACCACAAACATTGAGTTGCTGCATTTACAACTCCTCTATACTCTGCTTATGTAGATGAGAGTGCGATAGTACTCTACTTCTTGCTTGACCAGCTAATTGGTCCTTTTGCAAGCATGAACACATATCCTGATGTTGAATTTCGATCTGTGTTGTCACCTGCCCAATCACTGTCAGTAAACCCAATCAAATCAAGATCAGATTTTGCTTTGTAGAAGATCCCATGAGTTCTTGTTCCTTGAACAAAGTTTAGGATCCTTTGGCTACTCTCTAGTGGATATCATGAGGTTGATCCATGTATCTTGAATCCACACTAAATTCATAATATAGATCAAGTTGAGTGTGTGTAAGATAAAGAAAACACCCGATCAACTTCCTATACAGTGTATTATTTACCATAGGAGAAGAACCTGCTTCTTCAAGCTTAACTCCTGAAAGGAAGGGAGTATTTCTTGGCTTGCAATATTTCATGTTGAAATTGTTCAACAAATCTAAGGCATACTTGGACTGATGTAATTTGATTCCATTTTGGGATTGAGCAATTTCGAGACCCAAGAATTGACTCAACAATCCCAAATATGTCATAGAAAATGCATGGTTCATTGCATTCTTCAAGGAGGCAATCTCTTTCTTTGAAATTTTTGTAATCAGAAGGTCATCCACCTACAAGACAATAATCATCAAAGAATCATGAATCAGCTTCAAATAGACATTAGGATCAGACTTGCATCGAACAAAAGTCAATGATAGCAGAAAGCCATCAATCTTGGCATACCAAGCCCTAGGGGCTTACTTGAGCCCATACAATGATTTGTTTAACATGTACACTAAAGATGGATTAGAAACAAACCCTTCAGGTTGCTGCATGTAAATATATTCAGTGAGATTCCATTTAGGAAAGCACACTTCACATCCATGTGATGTACCTCCCACTGCTTTGAAGCTGCAATGGTTAAAGCTAGCCTTATGGAGTCCATCTTTGCCACTAGTGCAAAGGTTTCATTGTATTCAATACCATGTACTTGTGAGTGGCCCTTGGCTACCAATATTTCCTTATATTTCAAAGGTGAACCATCAGTAGCAAACTTAGTCTTGAAAACCCACTTACATTGAACTAGCTTCGTCCCTAGGGAAAGATCAACCCGTTCCCAAGTGTTGTTCTTCTGGAGTGAGCTGAATTATTCTTTCATGGCTGTTTTCCATCTTGGATCATGTGTTGGATATTAATATGTATGTGGATCTGGTTCAACCATCAGATAGCACTTCTCATCAAATAAAGGATCTTTCATAAAAAGGGTACTCTCAAACTGAGATCTAGTCCTCCTAGTGTCAGTAGGATTTCCAGCTAGTTCCCCAGCTGCATGAATGGTATTTGCTGCCCATTTTGGTCTTGTAGGACTGTCAAGATGTGTAATCAAATCATCATTATCAGACATATCAGAATCAGCAAACTCATTAGTCTCTCCACTTACAATCAATGGATCTGGTGGTGAAGAAGACTCTCCAACTTCAACTGCTACTGAAGGCTCTTCTTGGAACTGAACACTTCTTTCAATGAAAGATTTGTTAGTGCTCAAGTTGATTAGCTTGTACCCTTTTGAATCTTTAGAATACCCAAAAAAAGGCACTCTTGGATTTGGGGCTGCAAATCCTTCCTCTTTTCAGTTGGAATGCTAGCCCAAGCCTTTAAGCCAAAAATCCTGAAATGGGTCACATCTGGCTTGTGCCCACTCCAAGCTTCGAAAGGAGTCATACCATCAAGCTGCTTATGAGGAACCCTATTTTGGATGTAGGATGAAAATTTCATAGCCTCAACCCAAAACTTTGGTGGCAAAGTCTTAGCCTCCATCATGCAGGTTGCCATCTCCTTCATTGACTTGTTCTTTCTCTCAGCAACACCATTTTGCTGTGGTGTGTAAGGGATCAAATGCTGCATCTGAATACCTACATCTTTACAATACTGAATGAACTCAGACTTGACATACTCACCACCATTTTCAGATCTGAGGATCTTGAGTTTCCTCCCATACTGGTTTTCAACCAAGGATTTAAAGACTTTGAAGAGGTCAAAAACTTCAGACTTATGCTTTAGGAAGTGAACCCAACAATACCTGGAAAAGTCATCTATGAAGGTCATTGCATATTTGGCTTGACTCATGGACATATGAGGAAATGGACCAGAAATGTCACTGTGGATCAACTCAAGAGGTGTAGAGGTTCTCTCATACTTGTGCTTTGAGTGTTTTCCTAGGATACAACCTTGATAGACTCCCTTAGAAAACTTGATCTTTGGTAACCCTATGACCATATATTTTTCACTCAAATAAGAAAGATACTTGTAGTTAAGATGGCCAAATATTTCATGCCAAAGCTTGCTTGCCTCATTAGCATGAATCAAAAGAGCAGAGGGGTTTGAGTAGGGTAGAAAATGGGAAAACATGTATACCTTCGAAGTGTGATAAACAAAACCTTTTTCTATGACTTTACCATTTGAAATCTCAGTGATTTCAACATCATTAGGGGAGAAGATGACCTTCTTTGGAGACACAGTGTGAGTCATCTAATACACTGTAAAGAGATTAGAGGCAAGACCTGGAACACACAACACATTATTGAACTTACCATGGTCAATATCAATCCTTCCCTTTCCCAAACTGTTAGTGAGAGATTCATCTCTTAAAACTATTGGTGGACCTTTCGACATGTCAAGAGAGGAGAATGCCTCTTTTGTCGAAACCATATGTCTGGAAGCTCTAGAGTCTATGATGAAGCTAGGTGAGCTTGATGTGCCAACAACCAAGGAATGTACTCTCTCTCTGTCCTATGAATTTGATCCTCCTTCCCTCTTCTTTGAGCAATCAGGAAGGGAGATGTTATTCTTCTCCAGGAGTTGGGTCAACATGTCAATTTGCTTCTTCATACAAGAGCTCTTAGGATGATAGCCCTTACTACAGTATGTGCACTTGCTCATTTCTCCTTTGTTCTTCTTCTTCTAGAAGTTATTCTTGGAACCTTGGGGCTCCTCTTGAGACTTGTTCTTGTCTCTCTTTTGCTCAGGTGGATTTTTAGATTTTTTCTTGCTTTTTAAATCCACCCTTGAATCTCTAGCAACCAAAGCTTGGTATTTGGAAGGTTTGATGGTGCCCATCATTAGCAACTTATCTTGTTCTTGTGTGAGGGATTCCATGAACTCTGCAAGCTTAGGAATCTTCCAGGCTCGAGCTGTCAACTTGGTGGCATGGAAGGTCAAAACAAACACTGAATAGTCAGGTCCAATCTTAGAGAGTATGGCCAAAACTAGTTGCTTTTCCTTCTTTTTGATCCCACACTGTTTTAGCTGCAAAACAAGGGCTTTAAAATTGGAAAAATAGAGTTGCAAGGATTCGAAGCTACTGGGACTCAAGGAGATCAACTCATTCTCAATTTGATGTCCTATCATCTCATCTATCTTACCAAAAATATCTACAAGATTCTCCCACACTTCATTAGGTGATGTCAATCCATCAAGATGGAAGATGAGGTCTCTTGAAATGCTTAGACACAAAAGACCATAGGCCTCACCCCTCCTGTTGTGCCATTTGATTTTCTCTACAGCTGCATTGGGATCTACCTCAGTTGCCATAGTCACCCTATAGATACCTTTCTCTCTCAACAATATCTCCATCTCAGCTTTCCACTCAAAGAAATTGAATGGAGTCAAGATGATCTTTTGAGATTGGTCCATAGCTCAGAAACTGTGCCCTTCAGTCAACAGAATATGCTCCCAGTCAAGATGTTGAACCTGCAATAGCAACATGGAACGAGAGAAATTGATCTACAAAGTCTCTGATACCATGTGGAAATTGAACCCAAGAGATAGAACAATTACACTCACAAAATTTCTAATCAAACATGCAAAATTAACACCAAAGGAGACTGAAATTGGAGCATAACACTAATCTGTATTCAATAAGTGTACAATATCCACCCTTATGAAGTAATAGGCTAATACAATATATAGTTAAATGAGAGATTCAAATGCATAAAGATGCCATTTGAAAAGTTAAAAAATAAGGCTTACTAAATTTAGTCAAATCCCCCATAGGTGCATAAAGCAGTTTCCAAATCCACCAAGATGCCCACGAATTGGATAAGTCAAGTAGGAAAGCTAATGAGGGATGCAAAGACAACTCATACATGCTTTTATTAGGAGAAAAGGAGGGAGGATGATGTGGGAAAAAAACAAGTCAACTACACCTAGTCTATCTTTTCCTTTTGCCTTAATTCTCAATAAAACATGCAGCTTTTTAGAAAAAGCAGATACGCACTTTGGAGGATCTGGAATAAAATAGACATGCTAAAATGGGTTTCCAGGAAGTTTTCCAAGTGCTCCATGACTCAGTTTTGGCATGTGTTGACTTCTAGGACATGTAGAAGGAAACTAGCATAGAGTGGAATCTAGGAAACTAGGTAATAAGACAAAAATGATTTAATTAATGTCTAAGGTAGGTAACTATGGGTTGATTATTCTAACATCAGATTCATAACATGGTAAGTGTTGTTTTCATCAATTTAGCTATCACAACTAAATTTCCTGTGCACTACTTATACGTCCTTATGGTTTTAAGTTTCCTCTTTTTATACTTAATATAATCTCGTTCTATGTTTATTTTATTAAAATTATTAACATCCCTATGTTTTATTATTTGAAGGTTATGATCTTGGCTTAAAACTAGACCTTTGATTTTTATAAGGGTTAAATATTAACATGGCATATTTCATATGCCATGTTCACTAAGCATTAAGCTTAGGGAAATCACATTGTATTGGGTTAAGTTTTTAAGCCTATGGTTTATATGTTGTATGCCTTGTGGCTTAACCATTGGACTAGCGCATGATATACATGGACTATGTACCAAACATAATCTTGCTATATAATAAGTGTTGTAGTATGATTTGGGGTGGCGACATATCATATGGTTGAAACATACACATTGGTTTTTAATGAAATACATGGTAGTGGAGACTATCGTGTGGCAACGATATCAAATATGGAAAAGTGGGTTTTTGGATTTGACATTGGAAAATAGCTGGTGCCATTAATGCACCTTGCTTTTCGTGGCAGCCCAAACTTAGGCTTGGCTCACGATGGTTTTGTCATTTCTCTTGTCATTTGGGGCTTGGCCTTGGCTCTGCACAAGAGGAAAATGGAGGTGACCTCCAGACTTGGAAGGTAAGCTTCGCCTTGGCCTTCATGCCCGCGTTTTTGGTTTTTTCTGAACTCTCTATCGTTTCCATACTCCTAAATTATGATTTCACTCAGTGTTTGTAGGAGTCGAGGTATGGTGAAGAGCAGCGTGGCTCAAGCTCTGTGGTGGGTTTGACTGTGAGAGAAGTGCAAGGTAAGCCTTACCAAACAAGCTCACACTTGTTGTCTCTCTACCTGTCTGCATGTTGTTTCGTCGTTTGGTTTTGGGGTTCTCTGTGGGTTTTAAATTCTCCTTTGGGTTTGTAATGAATAGACTTGGGTTTTAAGATTAATACTGTGGTGTTTTTGACTTTGGAGCAAACATGTGTTCTCATAGGCTATGTGTATTTAATTTCAAGTTATATAAATTATAAATGGATTTGGGGCTTTTGAGCCATGGGTTGCACCATTGCTTGCAATGGTGCCATAGCCCATTGGCACACTTGTGTGGACTTGAATGCGATTATGGCATTACTGTGCACAATGTAAATACTCTGGGTTTATGAAGTGGAAATGGTTATTATTCTTACTATGTGTATGGATGGAATTTATGCCGCATTAATGGTTTATAAACTGACATACACCTTCGTTTAGGGTTTGTGTGTTGACTATTTATATTTGGCTGTAATGTTTGACAACGTGGGGTAAAGGCCATGCTGTATATGGCTTGAGGCTTTCCCTTAGTGGATGCGATATCTCTAAAGGATTTCATTACTATTTATTTTTCATTGATTAGAGTGTGGTGTGAAAAGGAACAGAGACATGGGTACAAACCCCTGATGGCTTTCATCGCTGTAGGGAAAAGCGTTGACAATGTTGATTGGTTGTTTATAAGACTGTGTATTTTGGTTTACTACGTTGAATTAATAGACCATGTGTTATTTGGTTGGGCTGAGGCCATGCTTGCAGCATTAGACAGAGACTAAGGTCTTACGACCTTGCTGTAGCGTATGTATTGGGTTTTTATTTTAATAGTGTTGATTTTATTTAATGTAGCTCTCATATTCTAATGTATAGCGTGGCCTTGTAACCAATAACCACAAGGTTGGAAACTTATTCGTGGTTGATGTAATGAGTTGTATTTTATTGATACGAGTGTTGGGATTGTATGCCCACAGCATTCGATTCCTGTCCCCATTGTAATTATTTGGAACTATGATACAATTTTGATATATTTAATAGATGGACTGATTCCCGTGTATGATTTTATTTGGCGTTTTACTTCGTTAATGGAATGATATGTATGTTATGTAATTTTGGTTATTATTTATGCATGTATGAGATGATTGTTTATTGAGGCTTGCGACTTGGTTTGTGAACCCACAGGGGTCGAAGTTGTGACCTCTGTTTATAATTAATGTTTATGAGATTTATTAGATGGGACCTTTGAAATACTTGTACATGTAATTGTACTGTTATTTATATTAATTACTAGGACTGTGGATTTAGATGTGAACAAAGATGTGAATCTTGGACCAAAAGGATGGTCATGATACTTCTTTCTCATTTATTTATGATGCTGTTATTTAATGGAATGGTTTACTATTTAATTTGTATTCAATGAGACATACCTTGAAAGGTTTTTAATGGTTTATTTATCATGGATTTAAATGTAGAATAATTTATAGATAGCTCTCACATTTGTTTATGTATGATGTCTTCATCTGTTTATATATATATATATATATATAATAGTTTAGTTTGTAGATAGTACCCTAGGTTATCTAGTTTGTAAATTTATGTATTTGAATATTGGTGCTAAGATTAAATCTATTTTAATCTATAACATGTCTCTACTGACAAATGTAATATGTCAGTAGAGTAAGCAAGGTTAAAGTACAGCTATATAGTAATATGAAACAAAACCTAGTTTTCATTAAAACTAGTTTAAGTAATGAATATAAATACAGAAACTAGCTTAATTGAACAAACCCAGGTGAATACAACATGAGGTATAATTTTCAGCCTATGGTTTATAATTTAAGAAATTTAAACCCTAGAAGATATAGATAGAACAATAATTTAGAAATACAATATGAACCTTTACCTAAAGCAACCTTTAATGGCCGAACCTGCACATTTTAAATAACCAACATTCGCAATTTAAGATATATGTGACCTCTGTTTTGATGACCAAATCACTTGGGAACTACCACGTTCCACCCAACCATGACCCATAACCGTTCCTGGTTTTAATCCAGATCCCTCCAAGCTGGACTCCAACATGCAAGTAGCTTAGAGCGCCTAAGGTAGGGTTTTCTATCTGGTGTATCAGATCTGGATCAGTTCTCCCTTTTCCATCCAGGAAAATGTTCTCTAAGACTTACTTGAGAGCAAACAGGCATAAAAATGACTCCCCTAACAATAGATCAGAACCCCACGCCTTTTCTTGGCTTGAGTCTTGATAGGCAGACTTTTCAGTCAAAGGGACAGTTAAATCAAGAAACCTTGGTTTCTTGATTTAACCCTTTTCAATTATTTTGGGTAACTATTAATATTTTAACTTAGAAACTTTCTACTAGTTCCTAATTAGACTTTTTAGGCTTTGGGACTATTTATTATCTTTTCATAATAAATAATAATTTGATGGAGATTTTCTTTCTGTTTCATCATTAATATTATAATTATATTTGACTCTTTATACATACCCTATATAAAGTACATAATAATATATCACTTGCTAAGACTTGTCTTTGGGCATCATATAACATGATCATTAGACTTAATGACACTTCTTCATTAAGGTCAAGAAGTTAGATGGTTAGGTCTACTAGGCTAGGTAGCTCTAAACATCCTTGCATGTTGGATTTCCCTCGTATAACGTGGTAGTTCTTCAGTACTTTGATGAGAATATAGAAATTCAAAATTTCACTTAATCAATTATAAATAAGTATGATGAGATCAATATTTTTCTCGAGTCGTTTTCACTTGGAAGTTTATTAAATTTTTTTCAGTAAACCCTAGCACTTACCAGAGCCCATACTCAACTCTTTAACAGGGAGTTACAATTCAGTGCAATTCCAGAGCTCCTCTCTCAACACTAATGATAGGATGTACTTGTATGATACACCTAGGGATACAATGGCCAAGGATCCAATGCTCCAAAGCTTATGCTCAACATCAACATGGAAGGCTCCATGGCTTATTCCCAACAATTCCAATTATTTTTTCATGTGTTCTTGAGCTTCTCGCTCAACACTAAGTTAAGTACTCATGTGCTACAGAGCTCCTCACTCAACACAATCATGAATCACTCATGTGCTCCAGAGCTCCTTCCTCAACACAAATCATCAATCACTTGTGTGCTCTAGAGCTTCCCGCTCAACACAAAACATTTCATCAATCACGTGCTTCAGGGTCCATACCCAACACAAACAAGCACACACACACACACACACACACACACACACACACACACACACATATATATATATATATATATCATCAATAATTGGCTTATGTCCAATATAGAAAACTGTTAACACCCAAAAATGGTTAACTACCTCATCTACCCCATTTCATGGCTCATTCGTCCATTTACCTACCATATTTCCCTGAAAATCCCACTAAA
>LPNX010746620.1:407958-493031 GCA_001517045.1 Pseudotsuga menziesii | reverse complement strand
ATCCATCGATCAGGGGACATTGATGTATTCCCAAGAAACTGTCGATGGCGAGAGAACCTGCCACTGATGACTGCAAGTCTCAAGGCACTCAAAAGGACTGTAGATTCCAATCCTAGAATAAATGATCTGAAGTTGATGGGATGAAATCCGCTGGAAGGAGGGCATTAAGGCATCCCCCATCATCCAACACGAGGTACTCAGTAAAGCTGTCTAATGTGGAAGGACTCGATCATAAAGTGCATGAACCAGTAACTGTATCGGGAATGGCTGACATGCAAAGTCAAGAAAACTGAGGAATGGCCGACACAGGTTTCAACTTCCTTCGAACAAGAGCATAACAGCGTATGGTGACTGAATGAAGGTAGCATAGACTCGATATACAAACTGGGACATCTCTGTGACACAGGAGGCATCAACAGAGGCTCCATAGGGACTGGAAGCTTAACCAGTCGGTGGAGATAAACTCAGATAAACGAGTACAGCTCCTAAGTCAAACTATAACCCAACTAATGGATGTGATATATAGTGCTCTGTTCGAAGGCGACACGACTCGACAGCTGCCAATGATTACATCTTTCCTTGTCCGGCTTTTTGGTTTTTTGATTTTTTTGGGACTTTTTCAGTTATTTGAAAAGCTTGAAAAAAGAATAAACTAGCTTTATAGTTACAAACTAGGAGGAGATGAGTGTCATAAGGGAAAACAAACTAGTTCTAAGCAGTGGAACATACCTATGCTCAATGCAAGGATACATGTGTAGGATATCGACACTCGTGGGAAAAACCCCTCCCGGTAAAAAGGGAATCAAGCTGCGAAGGATATAAAAATGGCTCTGCATGGCTAGACATGAGACAAGCTCAGGCTATATGGCTGAAACGCAATGTCAAGGGAGCGGGCATAAAGCTCAATAAGGCAGGAAAAGCTCATGATAATGCATTCCCAACTTGACTTAAGGGGAGTCCAGAGGGAAACAGGCCAGCATAACATCAAGAGGAGTATGAGGCTCTTGCTAAATGTCATGGCAATACTATACAACGGACTCCCACACCCTAAAGGAGAAAACGTCGGCATGGGCACCAAATGCAAATAAGGCACTAACTAGGGTACCCATGTAAGGTGAAGCTCTACCACTCACATCATGCCACTTCTAAAGCAGCAAGAAGGTTCCATGACATAATAGAGTGGGTTCATACCTAAGGTCATGGTGACATGGTTATAAGGTCATGCAAAATGCAAATGGTGGTGAACCTAACCTATATGCCAGTGTAGACGTTATACCTGAGATCAGTACGAACGGGTCAATCCAATGGCTGAAACGACACTAAAAATGGTCTTCTACATCACAAATTATGTCAGAAACGGTCCAAAATGGTTAGAAACTGTCAAAACTATAGGAAAGGGGGTAAAAATTTTCAAATATTTGAAATTTTTTCTATAAATAGTAAAAAATATAAATCATTTGAAACTTTTACCCATTGAATCTCTGATATTCAACTGCAAATTCCAGGAGATCTAGCTGGCGGAATTCACAACCATTTCTTCCAGGTAGTTACTCATGCTCTCCTCATGCATTTCAATATAATTTTTGTTGATTTTCATGGAAAAATGAGGTAGTTTAGGCCATCTCTACATGAGCGCTGCGGCCCACGCGGATATCAAAGCTTTTTCCGTGTATAGGGCTGGATATACGCGGAAAAGAGGCTAGAACCCGCGTACATACGCGGCTGTTTGCAAAATAGTCGCGTATGACGCCGCGCAAGTGAATTTACAAGAATCTAATGGGAAAAATGGTAATTTCTCTTGCAGGATGGTGCTAGAATGGAGAGAGCGCGAGCATGGTGAAGTAGAGGAAGCTATAACGGCTGACATGATGGCTCAACAAGCTCTAAGAAGATGCAGACTCTACAAGTTTTGGTGCCTTGGTGGCTTGAGGGCCAAACCAAGACTGCTAGAGATGCTGGTAAACTATTGGGATCCAGACTCAGAGTCCTTCAGGATAGATGGGATGTCTCTCACTATAGAGGTGGAAGACATATACTTTATCACAAGTCTATCTAGACGAGGGGAGGTGGTGAACCTTCGTTCTCGAGGTGGGCCAGGCGGTGGGATTACTATCGATGAGTACGTAGTTGTGTATTGCTACCCAGATACTGAGAAGGTGGGAAGTCAAGTCCCCACCAATGCTATACAGGTGCTGGGCCTAAAGGCCATACTACTGACGCTGGGCAAGATAGCAGGCTTAGCCTCACTCCATCAGGCCTAGCGGCCACTGATGTACTATGCGGTGGAGTGTATAAGACCGACCATATACGACTGGAGTACTACACTACTGAGAAACATGAAACACTATCTCAGTGAGTGTAAGGCAGGTAGGATACGGAACTTCGGGTTCAACAACATATTGAGCACGTTTTTCTTCGAGCGTGTTCCAAGATTTAGCCCTAGAGTGGACGTTCCTCTCCACGGGGTTCGAGATCCGGCCCAACGACGTTGGGCAGATTCTATGCGCAGACTGGGGGGTGGTAGGGTGGCCAAACCATATCCAGCTAACTTCTTTCCATGGTGGCGGCGACAGATTGTTGCCATAGATGACTACCCCTATGGAGGGATAGATTTCCGGGGGGATCCGGACATGCCATTGCCACCAGGATCGGCATACGGAGAGATAGGTACCGAATCTTGACTCTCACTCTTTTTAAAGTTTTTTGAGTTATTTAATTTTTTTTGTATTTTCTTGATTATGTGGAATAAAAAAGACATGTTTTTGCGTGACAACACATAGTGACATCTACCATTCATGTGCAGATGTGGGACCACGGCGACCAGAGGTCTTCCCATGTCATAGACGGAGGGGAAGAGGAGATGACATCACAGGTGCGGATGCAGAGTGAACGCTCCAGGGAATTCATACCAACTTCGTGTGACTGACTCATAGAGTTCCCATGGCGTAAGTCAAGGACTTTCCTGAGGCCATGCAGCGACAGGTGGTGGATGTGCCAAGCGCATGGGTGCGTTTATTCTGACGGCTAGCTAGAGCTGTAGTGACGTATCATGATCACAACCCTCCCCCTCCACAGGATTAGACACCTGGGAGTGCATATGTTTTGTACGACCATGTATTATATGATGGAAGCTTTGAAAGCTCCACTTTTGTATATGACACTATGTATTACCACATTTTTGATATATATAAAAGGTTTTATGGTGATCAGTTTATTTATTTACATGTGTAAAAATGTTTATGATTAATTTATTATGAATGAAACAAATGCCAATCTAACACGTAGTTAGCATATGAGTCAGCAACTTGATTATCATTTCTTGGAATGTGTATATATGCAATACTGTCAAATTGCCATTCTAACAATCTCACACGTAAGAATCTTCTCAATAATGTCGAATCTCTAACATGGTACAAACCATTGAGCTGTGACACTACTAACTCCGAATCAAGACGTACCTCAAGAGATAGAACACCATGTGAAATGGCATCCCGTAGAAGCTCGATAACGGCACTATATTCAGAAACATTGTTGGAAGATGGCCGTAGACATACACCTCCTGAAGACAGTACCTGACCCATAGGAGTATAAATCACCCAAGCAGCAGAGGCTGAGTGCTGAGTGTGACGGCTTGCACCATCCGCGAATCCTATGTAGTGGAAGATTCCATTGAAATCTGCCAAAAGAAACGAAAACTAATCACAAACCCGATCACGATAAGAAAAAGACCTAACTATGCAAAGCTATACAATAATATACAACAAGCAGCCTTGGCTAAAGATCGTGCATAGTATTTCTTGAGATAGAGCCCATTTTTAGGATTCGCCAAAGCTGTGCCTCCGTAATCGACTAACTCATAGGAACCCTTCTCTAAGACATGCTTGACCACGTAAGGACCACGCCACATAGGATTAAATTTCCCTGCCCCCAAGGGTTCTTTCGATTGATCCCACAAAAGGACCAAGTCTCATTCACTAAACACTCTTGGACAGACATACTTGTCATATTGTACCTTAACGCGACACTTATTAACCTCAAGAGCCACCAAGGCATCTCGACGCTGCTCATCAAGTTGCTCGAGGTGGACCAAACGCTCCTCCAAAGGTGAAGTGTCTGGTAAGACCTCCACAGCTAGCTTCAACGAAGTAATCTCGCATTCAACCGGCAATATCGACTCCACTCCATGCACAAGCTGATATGGAGAAAAACCAGTGGCAGTCTTAACCGCGGTTCGATATGCCCACAAAGTAGGGTATAACATAATATGCCAATTTGTCTTGCTCTGTGCGATGGTTCATTGGAGAATGGACTTAAGTGATTTATTCACTACTTCAACCTGTCCATTCGCTTGGGGGTAGTAAGAAGAGGAGTGCTCTTGCTTATACCCTAACTTGGATGCCAACTCTTCCATCATACGGTTCTGAAAGTGCGAGCCATGGTCAGTGACAAGATCTTTCGGAATCCCAAACCGAGTAATGATTTGGTTGAATATGAAGTGAGCGGCTGTCTCACCGTCAAATTTTACTGTAGGCATTGCCTCAGCCCATTTCGTGAAATAATCCACAACCACTATAATATGATGGTGCCCCCCAGCCGAAGCTGGGCTGCAATCCATAAAATCGAGCCTCCACTTGGTGAAGGGACCGACGGTGATAATGGGATGTAACGAGGCAGGCTTCGAGCGCATATTCCATGTGAACACCTGGCAAGGGTGGCACCTCTTGAATGCATCAACACAATATTTAAAGATCGACGACCATAAATAACCCGCTCTCAAAATATTTTGAGCTGTAGAAAGCCCAGATAAATGACCGCCACATGCCCCTCCGTGGCAATCATTCAGCACAACCTCAGCCTCCTCATGAGTTAAACAACGTCGTAAAATGGAATCTACCCCACGGCGGTACAAAGTATTGTCCGCTATAAGGTAGTTCTTAGAAACATGACGTAATCGTCGTCGTTCATCTCGCGAGAGGTGAGTAGGGGTCCTTTGAGTTTGCAGATATACTATGATATCTCCATACCATGGGTCAGATGTTGAGATTAAGAATATGTGTTCATCAACAAACGTATCTTCACAAACCGACTCCTCGGCCTCGCTCGGGAAATCCGATATAAGCTCTGCAAAAATTAACGACTTTTTTGACTTTGCCGAAACAAATTCAAGATCGAACTCGTACAAGATGACAATCCATTTATTATACTTTCCCCCAATCATCCTTCATGTGAAGACGAACTGAAACGGATTGACATGGGCCACAACCGAGGTCTGGCGAAGGAGGATATAATGTCTCAAACGCTGAACCGCATGTATGGTCGCTAAAGCAAGCTTCTCGACATGAGAATAATGAATCTCTGCGTCAATAAGGTTTTGGCTCAGATAATATATGACATGCTCCTAGAGCTCCTCATCCTCCTGAACCAATACCATACCAATCGTCTCTAAAGACGCGGCCACATATAATAGGAAATCATGGCTATAATCCGGAGGACTAATCACCAGGGCCGATGCTAGGGCTCGCTTAAGTGCATCGAAGGACTCCTGGGCTCGCTCATCCCATTCAAAGGGAATATCCTTCTTCAAGAGACGCATGAAGCCTCTAGTCAAATTGGCAAAGTTAACCACAAATCTTCGCAAGAAGTTTGCCATACCTTGCAAACACTGAAGATAACGAATATTCTTCGGGGGAGACAACTGAAGTATTGCCTCAACCTTTAAGGGATCGACTCTTATGCCCTCCTTTGAAACGATGAATCCTAATAAACGACCTGATTTTACGCAAAAGATGCACTTATGAGGATTTAATCGAACCGAATAGTGCCGGCATCTTTCGAAAACCAATCTCAAGTGATATGAATGACGCATTCTCATACGAGAATGAGCAGCGAGGTCATCCAAAAATACTTCAATAATAGACTTGAGATCGTGGAAAATCAAGGTCATGGCCCGCTGAAATGTAGCTCCGGCATTTTTAAGGCCGAAAGGCATCTTTCGATATGTAAATGTTCCCCAAGGACAAATAAATACAGTCTTGTGTTGGTCCTCAGGTTTAATCTGGATCTGATTATACCCTGAAAAGCCGTCCATAAAGGAGAACACCTCGCTACCCACACACTCATCCAAAATCTGATCTATAAATGGTGTGGGGAAGTTATCCTTAGGACATGCACGATTTAAATCGTGGAAATCAGTGCATATTCGGATCGCTCCCTGCTTCTTATCCACCGGAACGGGGTTTGAAACCCACTACGTCAAGGGAACATGATAGATGAAACCGGCTTTCAACAGCTTCTCTATCTCTGCCTTAATGGCGGGTGCTTTCCTAGGATTCACGGCGCGTAAACGTTGTCGAACAGGCTTAGCGTTGGGGTAAGTCTTAATCTCATGTTCGACAATCCGAGGGTCAATACCTAGCATCTCATCATAAGACCAAGCAAAAATATCACGGAATTCCTTGAATAGCTCGGTATATTTGAGAATTTCAGCCAGAGAACAATCCGCCCCAATATAGACATTCTCGATGGTGCCAGGATTTCGAGAGATGTTGATAGAAATCGTGGAAGATATGTTTGCCATGTTTCCATCAGCCATCTGACTAGGAGAGCTTAATGGAATCATGGGACTACCAACTCTCTGAATAAGAATCTCCTTATAATCCTCATGCTCCAAACGGTCAAGCGGTGGAAGGAAATATGATCTATGATGAAGTTCCTCCCATGGTGGCTCAACACCCGACATAGCCTCGATGATTGCTTCATCTGAAGGGAAAACCGTATCCAGGCAGTCGTGGGCATGAGAAGACTGTACTGCCCATGCCGACAATAAATAGGGGTCTTCCTCTTTCGTTTGCGAAGAGGAAGAACAAGGCTCTGCAACATTCATAAGATTGGCTTGATAAGCTATCATGGTTGCAGGAAGTGGCACGTTGGTTTCGACAGGCTCACTTGAAATACTCAGTGTGGGAAGAATCCAAGGATCTCCCATATGAGTCATGCAAAAAGACACTGAGGTCGTAGAAGTCAAAGCCTTATCGAAACAAGATCCTATCATGAGGACCGGCGCAGGACAACTAAAGCTTCCCATGAGGGATGGATACATGCCTACACCTACATTCCCAGTTGCCGGCTGAGAGTGCTCAACGACCGGAACCGAATTTCCCGAAGATGCAGTAATAGGGGAATTCTTGAATGCCATTTGATCAATCGTTACAATCTTCCCGTTATGAGGAAAGCATACAACGCAAAACACAGAAGAAGCAACGGCTTGCATACTATACATCCAGTTTCGACCTAGCAAGAGATTGTAGTTGAGGGGCGCATCAACCACCTCAACCTCTATCGCAACGGTCTTCCCCCCCAAACGGACTTTAAGGGACGGAATGATGCCGTGCGGCCTAAAATATCTCCCATCAAAAGCAGTTAACATAGTTGCTGATTTCGACAACTCAGGAGAACCAAGACCCTTCCAACAGGACAAAGACATCACAGATGCAACAACGCCCTCGTCAATCACAGTGCACTTGATGATAATATTAAGACATTCTACGTGTACCAAAAGCGACACATAGTAGGGCAAGTGAGGCTGATGACCTGCGGTTTCAAATTTTATCACTGAGGAAGAATCATCACCATTCACACCAAGAGCAGAAAGCAAAGCCTTCCTTTGCGAAGGACAACTCTGAAGCACTTCCAATGCAGACATCGCACAAGGAGTATGGCCCAAATCCTCGACAACTGAATAATTCTGGGTGGCTCGGGCATTTGGATTATGCCCCGAGCGCTTAAGTACCCCCTTAGGAATGCGAGGTGTAGCCTCAATTTTATCCGCAGGTTTCTCAATGCGCAAAGGGGTTCCTGGTGGATCAGGTTCTTTGCCTGGGTTGGGTTGTGACGATCCATAATATTTCGCACAAGTCATAACCTTAGCATCGTGGACCATGTTAATGCACCCACGAGCACTAGCTTTTGGTGGATCATTCTCACTAGATTTCTCCTGGGACTTTGAGTTCATATTCTGGTTATGTGGTAAAGGGTTCGTTAGCACAGCTGGGCCTTGTGCTAAGAGTCTCGAAGCTTCATCAATTCTAGGGCACAAGTAAGTGAGGTGATCATCCTTACATTGCTTGCAAGGGAACTTAACCTTACGTTTCGCTTGCTTGTCCCCATTAGCATTCTGACCGTTCTTGTCATTATTGGAAGCATTCTCATTCCTATTCCCACCCTTTCGATTATTATTCTTACCCTTTTTTCTATCCCGTCCGGGTTGCTGGTTACCCTTCTGGTCCGACGATTGCACAGAAAGTACACTCACCATTTGGGTGGGTTGAGACGAAGCCGTAGCTTGTCCCAAAGTAGATTGGTTGAGAGACAATTGACTAACTTGTTTTGCAACCGAATCTGCAGGTTTCGCAGTTGCACAACCCACAATGCCATCGGCATGTGGTCCAGGTTTGACCTTGGGATCGAAACTAGAACAAGGAGCGTTGGGAATAATCTCATACAACAAACCGGACTGAGCATAAATCAAGTCCAGTTCCTGCACCCTAAAGATTGCTTGTTCCTCATTCTGCACTCCGAATGTAGAAACATCCTTCGCGATATATGACAATAAAGACTTGAGGAACCACTCGAGAAGGAACTCCAGCGGTATAAAGGATTTAATTAATCTCTTCCGTCTACGCCACTCCTGAATATGATCAGAAATATGGGTGGATTTATCTTGCCGAAATGTCGACAAGAGTTCAGTACCAACGTCATAGCGCACTGGTAGATGGAAGTGATTAAGAAAAGTCATCGCAAGATCGTCGAACAAGGTAAAAGCTCCCTTTGGTAACTCTATATACCATTTCGCAGCAGGCCCTGTGAGGGTGCGTTGAAATAGTCGTAAATGGACTGAGTCCTGATGTAACAAATTCGAAGAGCACCAAAGGTGAAACGTGGTAACGTGTTCGCTCGGATCCTCTCCCGGTTTTCCTTTGAATTTAGGTATGTCCGAAGGAATCTTGGTAGGGACAGTCGGCCAAGCTGGGTCATGAGCCACGTGATCGGTCGTAAGTCTCGATAAGTCAGGAAGGTTAAGCGTCGCGAGGAAAGGGAGCCTAGGATGATGAGGTCGATGGACCGCTCCCTGGTTCACATAGGTTTGAGCACCACCATGGCCTTGGCCATAGTGTCCTCCTCATGTCTCACCTGTATAAGGTGACGTGGAAGTACCATAGGAAGGTGGACCTTGACTAGTAGGAGCTACGAAGCCATAATTAGGAGAGTAAGCAGGTTGTTTATACCCGCCTCCGTAAGGTGAATAAACCTGTCCATACTGCGGACCGTAATAAGGTCCATAGGTCATCGCATGCGTTGTCCCATGGGACGCTCCGTAGGTAGGAAGATAAGCTCCGGAAGGGGGAACATACATACCAGAAGTAGATATATATGCCCCCGATGTAACAAGCTAACCACTATAGCTTCCCGTAGCAGCGGGTGGTATATGAACTTGAGACACAATCGGCCTAGTAACCGCAGTATGGATCTGACTTGTAGCCATATATCGGCCTGAAGGACCATGTGGATAAGGTGGAGGATGTACATTTGAAGAACTCGGAACCGAGGACGAAGGAATCTGAGTAATAGGATATGTACTACCACCTATCGTCACCCGTCTCGGACCTGGTATCCTAATCGGATCACTAACCCTAGACCTAGGAGGGGGATGAGATGTAGCTTCCACCACTGGGATGGAAGGTGCAATGTGACTACTCCCAAACCTCTCCGCAAGGTAAGGAATTGGATTGCCCCCAGGCATAGTGCTAGGCTCAAAGTCGGATTCGACGTGAAATGTCAAATCGTGCATAGGAAAACCAGTCGTAACATAACTACTGTAGCTAGTACTGGCAGGGTCAAAGTGAGTCTCGGCATCTTCGGGCATTCCATACCGGTAACGTGTCAACGGGGAATCAGCCCTAGGGTGAGTAGGTCTATCATGCAAAGATCCTATCTGGGAAATCACAGGACCGAACTCAGCTAGGTCAGGTGAAGGATCGTATGTAGGAGTAAGTTCCCCATCGTCAATACGAACGGGAGGAGGTGGCTCAGGAATATTCTTTGAATGATCCTCCATGGTGTGTGAATCAGTGTGTGACATAGTCCGCCTGGACAGTCTAGGCCCCTCTCCCAAAGGAGGAGGAGAAGTGGAAGGCGGAAGTCCTGCTAATCGACGAGAACGGCATGGAACCGCACTCAAATCCACAATGACTCAACAAAAAGAAAAGACTCTTTATTTACGTAAACCCTAGGCCAACTAGCGTGCACAGAGCAATCACTAATAAAATATAAAGCCAAATGCAAGCAAACAAGGGCTGGATAAGTGAGCTCCTGAATGAAGCAGGTATGTCTCTCCTAGGAGAGGCCTGAGACTCCCATACACAACAAGCGGAGGTACGTAACCAATTATTGTGGCCCTCAGCTTCAACGCGTATAGCGACTGTGCTGTCCGACCCCAACCTGGCCAGGAAACCTGCAGAATAACCTCTACAAGTACCCCCTCGATATCCTAGGTAAGGTCACTAAGGTCACCTCAATATAATCAAAGCTCAGGCGGACAGTCGCAGGTGGGGTTGACCATATGGGTAGGGTAGCAAAGCCTGAAACTCTCGAAAGAGCCCCTAGATACAAATACAATCCTGGAAATATCTCCGGTGCTACTCAGTTATGACTAGGGGTCATCCCAATCAATAACCGCTCACACTGCCTTGTGCTTAACTCCCGTTTTAGAGGAGGATCCTGAGAACACTGGTTATACTAAGGATTTCACACACTCCCTAGACAGACACCTAGATGTTGTTGTTTAGTGATCTTGGAGAATTGACTTACAATGAACTATTCCAAGATCCTAAAACCTAAGCTTGTTGGTGCACCCTAGAAAAGAAAAAGAGTGTAATTCATTTTAATTAGCGTTGATTTTAGTTGGCTTTATTACTCAAAAATAGGATATGGTCGTGCAACTAGTGGTGTTATGACGCAACATGAAGTAAAATGCACACCATAACAATCAATGTAAATGCATTGTGTCCATGTAAACAGGGTATGCTACTACGTGAAATGCACAATTCTTCTTCAAATGATGAATGCAAATTTCCCTATATGAAGTCCTAACTAGTGCTCCAAAGCAAATCTAGATCTAGTGCAAGTACAATGCAAAGTGCAAAATGCAATGCATTATGATAAGCAAATGTTTTTGGATTTTTTGAAAATATAAGAGATGCAAAAAGCAAAAGAATGATTCTACCACCCCCAGACTCTGCAAGCACACATAGACAACATCCAAGCAAAGCACTAAGGTAAAAGAACTCTAATGCACTAATCTCAAACGAAAAATCGAAAATGCTATGACAAGAACTTTCCTAAAAAAAAATTTAGGCTAAAAAAAATGTTTCCAGTTAGAACCAGAGGTCAAAACAGACTCAGGAAGTGCCAAAGGGGACTCAGCAACTAACAGCATTCACCCAGCAACCCATTAAATTCCACAAAAAGGGAAAAATCCAGGGTATACGCGACTGTTCGCAGTAAACCTGCGTGTATACGCGGAAATCATAGAGGAAACCGCGTGTATACGCGACTGTAAATCAAAAAACCACGTACAGGAAGAAAAGGTGCATAAAACAAGGCAAACAGATAGGCTGAGACAAACTTCACTCCAATCAGACTCTACCAGGAATACATGTCCCCAGACCCAACACCGAAACAAGAGAGAAAGAGCAATTCAAATACATTGAATGTCGAGAAAATCACCCCCAAAGGACAACTACTAGGAACTCGCCAGCGGAGTCACCAATTCTGTTATGGAGAGAAATTCCTATGGCTTGGGGTACCACAACAGACAAACTTGAATCCATAAATCAATATTTCCCAATATGCAATAGAAATAAAATGTCTAATACTAAAGGATCAGACCTCGTACCTTATTCCGGACAGTTGAAGTAGATCCCCATTGAGCTTTCCAATATTCAGCTTGCATTGATATAATACTTCCTCAACAACAAGTAAACAATACAAGCATACTATATATCATGGTGTTATATCTATTCTAGCATATCTAATCAATAATGTGAAAGCATTTGACATATTCCAATGGATACAATATTCAATCAAATACACATAATTGGACAGGAAAAGATAGTTCTTATTAATGTAAATCAGAGATTACAAGATAGATACAACCTCTGACGACACGTCTACGAACCAGAGAAACTGAATCCCCCACTTGGGCCTCCACCACCTCAATCCTCCATCTCACGATAGCAAGCTCACTAGCAAAAGGCAAGCTTGGGAAGAACACAAAAGTGCTCCAAAGGGACAAAGGGATGCAGACTCAAGCATAAATTTCGGCAACAATGGACTATAGTTTCGTTGCTTTCAATCTCTCTATATGCCTTCAATGTACCAAGGGGTTCCTTATATAGCTTCACAAGGGATAATGAAGGGTCGAATCCGAGCGATCTCAAGGCATATGGAAGGCCAGGAGTCAAATGAGTCGGATCCATGTCAAGGAAAACTCCAAAAGGATTTGGACTATGCACACATCCCGATGTACGCGGTTATAGGAGTCAAACCGGCGTATGTAGGCGGTTATCGGGGAAAAAGCCGCATATAGCATCTTTTATATAGTTTTTTAGGGATGATCAAGGAAACATCAAAGGATAAAATATGGTCCATGGGGTCTAAAGAGTCTGCAGCGGGACAGGGGAAGGCCATACAAAGTGTGATTCACCTGGAGTGGTGAAATCCCTTATAACATAGGGTACTCCCAAAAGATCAAACACCAATAGTGTCCACTCACACAAACAGATCACATATCAACACACCGATGTTTTGACGTGGTTAAAAGCCTCGAGTGGAAAATAGTCCACGACCCCAGCGAAATAGCTACTTGGAGCAATTTATTATGCAAAAGAAAGAAAGTTACGAATGAGCTTCTCATAATCGATCAACAAGCCAAGGACCCTCCATGCTCTTTAACTAGAGATCATGGACCAATCGAGTGTTAAGCCACAGATCAAAGGTAGGTATGATCTAAGAGAAGTTGAACCGTTGGATCACTTTATGTCTAGAACATATCATGACAGTCGGATTAGAATATTTACAAATGCATACTAAAGAAACACACTTTTTCTTGACGGATATATTACAGAAGTTGATCTTAACTAACTCCTAAGTGTCTAAATATCCTAACATTGCCTTCCTTTAATCCATAAAATATAGCCTGGTTTCCTCATTATATGCAAAGAAACTGTTTTTAGCATGTCAGTTAATGGACCTATAAGTTGTCCACAATTCTTCATAATTTTTTATAGTAACCAATGATCCCTACAAAACCATGTAAGATTTTTCAGAGTCATTGGGCATGGGAAATGTTAGATTTTTATCATTCAAGCTAGCATTTTATTAGGATATTCAACTGAGAGAATAACAAGCACAATAATCAAACACAAGAGACAATAGACACAAAGATTTTCCTCAGGAAAACCATAAAGGAGAAAACCCTGCAACTTCCTCAGAGATAGAATCAACACAAAAAATAAAACCTGAAAACATAAATATGATCTCCCGACAACAGTAGTCTCTCTCTCTCTCTTGTCCCAGCAACTTCGTCTCTCACTCACGCAGCCCAATGAGTGAGTGTGTGTGTGATAAATAGAGAGGCTCACTCTCTATTTATATTCTTTCATTCACTTGATGTCCACTCCATCATGTCGGCCTAACTTAACAATTACTTTACTAGAGCTAACATCTCTACGAGAATCTAATAACCCTAGTGCCCCACAACTGTGGGGACTTTGCCCTCCGATCAACAAGGAGGGTTAACCTTGACACAATTGTGTGGACTATTTCCTCGACTTACAATGGAGGGTTAACCTCAATGACTTTACATGACTTGTTTACATTATTGAATCTCCCGATAGGAACATCAGGGCATGACATGACTCAAATACATTACAGAAACTTCCCGGAATAAACATTGGGGTACAATACATAAGATATACAAGTGAATACATTCTGAAGTTACAATTACATCAACACTCCCTCTTAACTAGGAAGGTATTCTCTTGACACAATTTATCAGCACAAGTCTTCTTCTCTAAATCATCTGAATCATTGTCAATTTCTCGTCATCTTCATCTTCAAGTCATCTTCTTCTTCAAGTCATCTTCATCACTGGATCTGGATCATCACTGGATCTGGATCATCTCTGGTTCTGGAACATCTCTGCTGGATCATCATCATAGGTGTTATCTCTTGATTCTTCTCATCACAGGAAGTTCTATAGAGCCAGCCCTTTTTCATGATGGCTGTAGGCCTAGCCTCCATGTAGGTCTTCTTTAGCACTTATATCTGACCCTAAGTCATAATGGCCCGCCCAACACTTACATCTGACCATGCGAGGAACACATCCAACATACATGTCAGAAAGGCACGCCCAACACTCACATTTGACCATGAGAGGAACCAATCTAGTCATCTATGTCAGAAATTCCCAACACTCACATCTGACCATGAGAGGAACCAATCCAGCATTCATGTTAGAAAGGCTCTACACTTACATTTGACCATGTGAGGAACCAATCCAACATACATGTCAAAAAGGCTCTGCACTTACATTCGACCATGGGAGGAACCAATCCAACCTACATGTTGAAAGGGCTCTACACTTACATCTGATCATGTAGGAACCAATCCCACAATCACATCAGAGTGGCTCTGTACTTATATCTGATCATGTAACAACCAATCCTACAGTCACATTAGAATGGCCCTCAGTGCCAGATTGAGTGTTCCTGGTAACTGACCAGGTGCCTCCATTCAAAGAATGACATTCATCACTTATATCTGAGCATGTTATATGAACCAATCCTACAGTCACATCAGAATGGATCTCATCCCTAGGCTGAGGATTCCTGGTAACTGACCAGGTGCCTCCATTCAGAGAATGACATTCAACAATTATATCTGATCATGTAGGAACCAATCCTACAGTCACATTAGAATGGCTCAGCACTTATGTCTGACATGCGATGAACCAATCCTCTCATCATGACAGAATTGCTCAGCCCTTACATCTAACCATGGAAGGAACCAATCCTCTCACCATGTCAGAATCGCTCATGGACTCATCACTTCCCCTTGGACGGAACCTCGATCTGGAGAACACCAAGCTTCTCCCTAAAGTACTCAAACTTCACTCTGGCCAATGGCTTCGTCAACACATCAGCTATCTGTTTGTCTGTCGCAATATACTGGAGATTCACTACTCCTCTCTGCACCATATCCCTGATATAGTGATACTTGATCTCGATATGCTTCGACTTGTCATGGAACACCGGGTTCTCTGACAACTTCACACAACTTTGGTTGTCGCAATATATACAAGTAGCATCCAACTAGAGATCAAATAAATCAGACAGTAGCTTCCTCAGCCATACTGCCTCACAACTAGCTGAACAAGCTGCGACATACTCTGCTTCATATGTACTTAGTGCCATGCAAGAATGTTTCCTACTAAACGAAGAGATCATACTTGATCCCATACCGAAGCAACACCCTGAAGTGTTGTTCCTATCGATGGCACTGCCCAATCCGAATCCACATAACCCTCCAGGTTAATCTTCTTATTTGCCTCATACTTGAGCCCATACTCAACTGTACCCTTCAGGTACCTCACTACATGCTTTGCAACCATCAGGTGAACATGTCTCAATGTGTTCACAGCAAAGCACATATTTGGTCTCTTATTCATTAGGTACATCAATGAACCAATCATCTGACGATACATCGTAGCATCAACCATCTCTAATGAAGAATCACTCAATAGCTTCAGGTTCGATGCCATAGGTGTGGTCATGGCCTTGCAGTCCATCATCCTTAACCTCTTCAGGATCTCTACTACATACTTCCCTTGTCCTAGGGAGATTCTGCCACACCTCCATGCTTAGAAATTAGTGCATCATATCCAAGTCCTTCATCTTGAACTTGGCAGCAAGTCTCCTTCTTGCAACTTTAATGAGTTCCTCTTTTCTGTCAGGAACAAGTCATCGACATATAACAGGAGCATCACTGGTCTTCCACCTTCAACCTTGAAGAAAAGGTTGGAATCTGCTTTACTCTCAGTAAAGCCTAGAGTCATCAGTAAGCTGTCCATCTTGTTGTATCATGTCAAACCTCAGGATCTTCTGCAGTCGCTCCCTCTGAAGTGGAGCATCATACTCCCTTTGTCTTTCGTACTCTATGCATTGAAACATTCTGTACCAGAGTGACAAGTAGCTTCCTCTGATACTAATTATTTTATGTATCCATCTAGGGTCACTGGATAACAATATCCTCTATCTTGAACCTTTTCAAAAGTTCTTCTTGCACCCATCTGTGAGCTTGTCATATTCTTCAAGCTCCTCATGTATGTATTATCCCATGGGTGTCTTCTGAGCTCGTACAAATCCTTCCCTCATTTGCACACATGATTCTCCCTTTCATGTGCCTCAACTCCCACTGGCTGCAAATGTCTCTTCATAGTATATGCCTTCTTTCCGTGAGAAGCCTCATGCTACGAATCCTGCCTTGTATCCCACGATGTTTCCATCTACTGCATGATGGAACTACGAACTTCCCTTCATGTATCGATACTGCATCCTCGACATCATTCTTCTTGAACTGGTCTTCCCTTTCTTCTTTGTTACTTCTTCATAGCTGGAAGGTTCTACATCAATGATGTCGTTGCATTCGTCATATTATTCTTCATCTTGAACTGTCGTCACTTGTTCTTCGGAACAAGTCTCATCCTTCTTTGCTTGTAGGCTATTTTACGTGATCTTTCCTACAAGTCAAATGCATTAGTTGTATGGTTATAAACATTTCATAAGGTATATTCATGATGAAAAATTCTTTTGCATCAAGATATATGATTATGCAACTATTTTAGCCAATACAACATTCATCCATATCTCATGGAAACTTTCTAGATGCCTTCTATCTCTACTAGGACAACATTGAGATTGTGCACTAATCCAATATGTCAGCAAAGAGGTTTCATTCTAGATAAGTAGCAATGGAGAGTTTTATAGCACCATGAGCTACTTACCCATCGCATGTATATTAGTAGTATACTGTCATTAATGCAAACATTCTATCATGCATAATACATCAACTGAATATAAACAAATGCATAACAAAACAATATGACAATTGAATACTTATCTTTATTTGTTTTGTGGGTAGACTCCTTCTTGAGCCTTCATCTTCATCATCTTCTTTATTCATAATAGCATTGTTTCTTATCCAAATGCTAAGATGGACAAGAGGTTCTTTAAGAGTTGAATTCTTCATATTCCTCATCGCTTGAGGGATCTTCTTTGGATGGTGAGAGCTTGATCTTCCCATCTTCTTTTCTCTTACTATGAGTTGAGCATCTTCTTGTGTGTGCTCTTCCCAGAGTCTTTCTAAAAGTAATCACTTCCTTCTGGCACACATTCCCTGAATGAATGAATCCCATGATCCTGGGAGGTCATTCAAGGTGGTTATCACAACTTCTGCATTCTCCACTTCTTCTTCTACCGCTTCAATTTGTTCTTTGATTTGAGAGACCCTTGTAAAATATGACTATATGGTCTTTGCATTCTGGATCTTCACATTCTTCAACTGTTTTCTCAAAGTCATATTCTGATTTATGTTCTTCAAATAGTTTGGTCAAGGAATCAAACATATCTTTCGGTGTCTTTAGGGAAGACACTTGTGGTATAAGGTCATCCATGATTGAACCAGCAATGATCTTCTTGGCCTTGACCAAGTTCTTATGGTGTAAGGCTTTTAGCCTCATCTCCCTCTAGAACTGGAACCTAAGTTACTTATGTAGGTGTCCAATTCATTTCCTTCAAGAACTAGTGAGATCCTATACTTCCATACTTGGAATTTTTCACCTTCACCAAGCTTATCATCAAGCTGATGTGATAGATCAATTTGAAATGAGAACCTCAAATGAAAATAGCAAAAGATTAGATATTATCGATTTGAGGTGTCCGTCCTGGTTCCGGAGCTGTTTGATCTAGGGTTTGTCAGAGAAACCCTAATTTTCAAAACTTGGAATCTTTAAAATATTATTTTATAGAAATATAGATCTCTTCAAGGTGAGATGTCCACTATACTCCTTTCTTGAAAACAGTGGAGGGAAGCTCTTGGAACAGGAAGCCCTACTTTTCCAATTTCTTCTATAGAAATGCCTTATACTGTTTCTAAGATATCTCTGAAATTAATTCTCCTCTATGTTTGAAACTTTACACTGAGGTATCCTCTCCTGTCCCTATTCCAACATCATAGGTTTCATCAGAATTGGTTTCACCAATTGGGAATTATGAGCATTTTCCCAAGGTGACCTGTTTTAGGACTGTTCAACATAGCGAAGTTGTATGGACTTCCACATGTCACAGTTTCCTATTCTGGGTCTGAAATTTATACCACATAAACTACAGTCCATCCCATTTCTGGAACATGTTCATAAATTTCATTTAGACCTTTGTAGCCCGAGATATATCAATTCTCCCAAGGTGTCATGTTTAGAGATGAATCCTGGAAGAGGCTAGAACCCTAACTTGGAGGGATCATATCTTCTGGAATATAATGAATCCGAGGGTGAAATTTGTATACAGTGTAAATAAGGATTTTATGTTTGGTCTATAAAAGTTTCAGCTCTTGATCCTTCTCCAATCCCGAGATATAGCGAATGAAACAAAACATATCAGTTTTATTATTCTAGGGTTTTTCCGGCCCAGGGTCAAACTAGGGTTTGAATTTCCTGGAGTTATACCCAACCAAAAATCTCGACCCAGGTCTCTAAAATTCAATTTTTATGAGGAGATCAACCCTATGCTGGGATCACTCAAAAATTCCTCTTCTATAAGAAGCCCTAATTTCCCGCACCAAAAACTGAAAATGTTTGGAATCGAATTCCGCTTCGACATAAAGATGCGCCCTTCAATGGATAGTCAGCGTAGCATACTTTTGCTAATGGAATGTGGAGAGAGACCCAAAAAGTAAGAAGCACTAATTTCCTGTACCAAAAATTGAAAATGTCCGGAATTGAATTTCGCTTCGACAGAAAGATGCGCCCTTCAATGGAGAGTCAGCTTAGCATACTTTTGTTGATGGAATGTGGAGAGAGACCCAAAAAGTAAGAAGCCCTAGCTTCTGCAGCTGCATAATGTCTTCTTCTTAGGTTAGATATGATACGATGTTATATTTTTATCATTCAAGCTAGCATTATATTAGGATCTTTAACTGAGAGAATAATAAGAACATCAATCAAACACAAGAGACAATAGACAGAAATATTTTCCTCGAGGAAACCATAAAGGAGAAAACCCCACAACTTCCTTAGATATAGAATCAACACCAAAAGTAAAACCCCAAAACAGTAAGATGATCTCCTGACAGCACAAATGACAAATGAAAAAAAATACAAACTTGCACCTTTGTTCTCTTGATTCACCGCTCGCTTGAAAACATCTGAGCACTGGTGAAACACCAACTGCATGGACGAGGGGTGACCAGAAGGAAGCTTGTAGAATTTATTTCTAGTAATATCCTTGTCCAAAGCATCCAATTTCCCATTGACATACTCATTATCGATGACTTGATTGCAGGTGAGACACCACATATCCTCCTCCAAACTATCCAATCTAGCATGAACATAAGGGTTTCTCATATCCACTGGAATTTACCCTTAAAATAGTCATCCATGGACATACTGAACATGGATTTCATGATCTAGAACATCCCAAAATTCCAAGTGTGGATTTTCCCTCTAGTTTAGGTAGAGCCAAAATCCTCAACCTAGGCCCCAAATTCATCAACCAATTCCTGAGCTTTTGGGTGCTTCCTTTCCTTACTTAAATATTTCTCCAGCTGCTCTCTACGGTCCCTAGTCTGCTAACCAAGTTTGGTTTCAAATAAACCCATTGATTTTTCCATATCTTTTAGAGCCTATGCCATGTGAGAGCATTGTGGGTCATTCTCAGTTTTCCATTTTGTGACGTTGGTTCTCACCATTATGAACCCCACGAAGCTGAGCATGCAATACTAGGGCCACCATCCACGAAGGAGGAGGTGAAAATCTCGTCATGCAGGCACAATATAAATACAATAATGACAATGTTTTCTAGTCCCATTATCTTGAATGCAGGTGGAGCACCGACAATGGTGCTTCCTGAACACTGGAAACATCTCATCATAGGCCACCCTCTCATCATAGATTGAGTCGCCTTGTAAAGCCATGAAATCCCACATAATTGAATGATAAAAAACCTGCACCCGTATCCAATCACGGAGTAAGAGCTCATACATTACACTAATGATGTATATCATGGTAGAATCATGATCCTAGATGTGGGTTGATGAGGACTGCTACTTTCCCAACCATAGTACCACTCACACTTGTCATAATCAGTGATGTTCATGGTCCCACATGTCGTCATTTTGATGGCACCCGTCGTGGGGGATCAAATTCCTTTTATACATAAGGATGTAGGAATTTTGTTGCCTATGTTGAATACGTTAGGTTTTTTAGAGTCATATTGATAAATGAGTGTCCAATTCTCTCTGATATACTGAATGGTGTTAAGATTTCAAATGCTAGACTAGATATCATTAGTGTTCAATCCAAATTCACAACAGTAGCATATGAAGAATCACTGAAAGAAACATAATCACAAGATAGACACCGTATTTATCTTGGGAAACCCTCAAGGGGAAGAAAACCCAACAAAAATTCCTATATATAAGATGTATAAGATAAACCCCAAAACATGTATTCTCCTCCTTGATGTTTTCTCTCTCTCTCTCTCTCTCCTATGTGCTAGTGCTACACAAGTGAGTGAGTTTGTGTCCAAATAAGAAGCACAACTCTTCTATTTATACACATTGAGCCAACTGACTTTTACCCTAAATAAGTCGTCCCCACTAAACTGTATGGGTCGACTTCACCTAGGAAGATTCAAAACAATATTTTATATTATTCATTAGGGTACTAATGAATCGACTTACAATAGAGGATTTACCTCATGACTCTATGATGACAAATTACAATAGTAACACCCCGATGGAGGAATAATAACATCTCCCTTGGGTTACATCAGTAAAAAAAATTTAGAATGTCCTTTGAATTTACAATATTTGAACACTCCCCCCTAACGAGAAGGTTATTCTACTGACAACATCATCATAGACTATAGGAGAAATGAGAGGAAATATCTTCGGCAGTATTGAGGTAATACATCTATACATCATAGGGAGTTTTCAAAATCAGTAACTGGAACAATTACTCTTCAATGTCTTCATCTTCTGCATCACATGATCACTTGATCCTTTTGCAGCAACACTTCGACCTTTCGATACTTCGTAGCAACACTTTGATCTTCTGAGTTTTTGTAGCAGTACTTCAATCCTTTCGATCCTTTTCAATAACACTTTGATCTTCTTGATCCTTTGCAGCAACACTTCGATCTTCTCGATCCTTTGCAGCACCACTTCGATCTTCTCGATTGCTTGCAACAATACTTCTATATTCTCGATCCTTTGCAGCAACACTTCAATCCTTTCGATCCTTTGTAGCAGTGCTTTGATCCTCTGCATCCGCAATTCAATCTACTTGATCATTTGTCTCCATGATACATGCAGTACACATGCTATCTTTGTAAGATGATCAATCCCTATCACTTTAGTACATAGGTCCAAGGATGATGCAATCCTCCATCAACCTACTCTCCCTTAACAAGGAGGGTCTATAGTATCGACCAACTAAATTGTCTACATTTGAATGTAAATCTCAACCACACCTAGATGCAAGCCTTGTCATCTGTAAGGACTCATCGTAGAACATCCTCATCCTATTGGATCTAGGACCGCAACTGAGTAAGTGTTATACTACGACATCTACACATACATGTAGGAATACTCTCCATACACGAGTATTATTTGCAGAGAAGATCTCGACCGCATATAAATGTCGACCCTCAGCATAGAAAATCCTTTCCACTAAGGATAGGACCACTCCCAAGTGAGGGTTATACTACGACGTCCGTGAGGACTCATCATAGAGCATCCTTACCACTAAGGTTAGGACCACTCCCAAGTGAATGTTATTCTATGGTATCTACATATAAATGTAGGTATAATATCCATACAAGAGTAATGTTTGCAAAGTAGATCTCGTCCGCATGTAAATTCCAGCCCTTTCATCCATGAGGACTCATCGTAGAGAATCCTTACCACTGAGGTTAGGACCACTCCTGAGCGAGTGTTATTCTACGGTATCCACAAATGATTGTGGGTACTATCCATGCGAGAGTAACATCTGCAGAGCCATCCTTAGCTAGTAAGGACCACTCTCATGAACAAAGTGTTATACCTACAATCCTCAAGAAAGGATACTATCGTCCACAAGTGAATGTCAGACCTTTTTAGTATCTTCAAGCACAATTGGCCTCTTTCTTACTGGAGCATCACTATCATCCCATCATCGATGTCAGTCTCATCATCATTCCCCATTTTTCAGGAGGATCCATATTATCAACCTGCTCCCCCTTTGTCCAAGGAGGGTTCATATCTGTGACTCGTTCTTCCTTTCTGAGGAGAGTCCATGTCTTCTACTTGTTCCTCCTTTTCAAAGAGAGTCCATATCTTTATTATTTGTAGTACCATCACTGTTTCTCCTTGCGAGGAAATTCTTTTCAAACTACACCAAGCTTGTCATGGAAATATTCAAACTTTACTCGAGATAGAGGCTTGGTCAGTACATCAACAACTTGCTCATCGATACTCACATATTGGAGCTTTATAGCTCCCTTTTGTACCATATCCTTTATACAAAAGTATCGAATTTCTATGTGCTTTGATTTATCATGGAACACCAGATTCTCTGTCATCTTTATACAACTATGTTTATCACATAGAATAACTATGGTGTCCAACTCCATGTCAAATAGTCTTGACATAAGTTTCTGAAGCCATATCGCTTCACAACTAGTGGAGCAAGCTGTTATGTACTCTGCTTCAGCTATGCTAAGAGAAACACTGGACTATTTCTTACTAAACCATGAGATCATGGTGGATCCTAGACAATAACATCCACCTGAGGTGCTCTTTCTGTTTGCGGTACTTCCTGCCCAATCTAAATAAGTATATCCATATAATATGTAGTCATGATCTCTACCATAGTAAAGTCCCAAGTGTATCGTACCTTTTAGGTACCTCATCACATGCTTTGCATCTATCAGGTGAGATTGCCTAGGTTTAATTAGATACTATCTTAAGGTGTTCATAGCAAATCATATATCTAGCCTTGTGTTTGTCAGACACATTAATGACCCAATAATCTGTTTGTACCGAGTCATATACACTAAATCTAATGCCTCATCAACCAACAACTTCAGGTTGGTGTCCATGGGTGTGGCCATGGATTTACAATCCAACATATCAAATCTTTTCAAGATTTCTACTGCATACTTTCCCTGATTTAGAAATATTCTTATGGGATCTGCCACACTTCCATCCCTAGGAAATAATGCATCAATCCAAGATATTTCATCTCGAATTATTCAACTAACTTTTTCTTGCAATCTGTGATATGTTTCTCATTTCTAGTCAGAAATAGATCATCCACATACAATAATAGTATGAACGGTTCATCATCCATAACCTTCATGTAAAGGTTAGGATCAACTTTACTCTTGGTAAATCCCAAGCTTGTAAAGAATCTATCTATTATACCATACCAAGCCCTAGGAGCTTGCTTCAGTCCAAACAGAGCCTTTTTCAACTTACATACATGAGTCACTCTGTCTTCGACTTTAAATCCTTGTGTTTGTTCGATGTAAACCTCTTCCTCAATCACATCATTAAGGAATATTGTCTTTACATCCATCTGGTGTAAGTCCCACTTCATCATGGAAGCAAGCGCCATTATGGTTTTGATGGAAGTGTACCTTGCTACTGGAGAAAATGTATTTTCATAATCAATCTCGTCTTTTTGAGAGAATCCTCTAGCCACAAATCTTGCCTTGTATTTTCCAATACTTCCATCAACAACATGTTCTATCTTGTAGATCCATTTTGAAGATACCACACTCTTGTTTTCTAGTTTGGGTACTATATCCCAAACATCATTCTTCATTATTGACTGGTATTCTTTCGTCATTGCTTCCAACCACTCTTTCTTCTTTGAAATTTCCTCATAGATGGTGGGTTCTTGATCTACAAGGTCACACATCAAAGCTACATAACTAGAGTATGGCTTTGATCCTTTGCTAGTTCTTTTGGATCCTTCTGGAGCTCCATATCTCTCTGCTTCTTGTATGGTTTCTCTTACCCAAGAAGGTTTTCTCTTTCGAGAGATATCCATAGTAGGGGGTTAGTAGGGGGTTCCTGAGGTTCTAGCATATCATGATCTTTAGATGCTACTATTTCAGGAGAGGGTTCAACTTCTACCATTCCGGGAGGTACATCCTCTTCATGTGCTTCTTCAAGCTGGCACCTTCTGGATTTATAAAGAGTTGTCTCTTCATTAAATGTTACATCCCTACTAATATCGATATGATGGGATCCTGAAATGTATATCCTAAAGGATTTGGATACTTCACAATATTAAAAAAATATTCCCTTCTTTCTAGAAGGATCCAACTTGGCTCTCTTCTCTTTCAGAATATGTACATATACTGGACAACCAAATATCTTGAGATGGATCACTTCAGGTTTCTTTCCTGTATACATCTCTTCAAGAACATTGAATGCAAGAGCACTATCAGATAGTCTATTCTGCACATATACAACCATTATTACTGCTTCAACCCATAGGTGCATGGGGAGGTCTTGATCACAAATCATTGTTTTCATTTCTTCCATAATAGTTCTATTCTTTCTTTCCGAAACACCATTCTGTTAGGGATTATAGGGAGTGGTTAGTTCCCTCTTGATTCCTTCCTCCTTATAGAATGCTTCAAATTCCTTTGAAGTGTATTCTCCACCATTATCAGATCTCAATGTCTTGATTCTGTTTTCTGAAAGATTCTCTTATCAACTCTTTGAATTCCTTGAATTTCCTGAACACTTCACCCTTGTTCTTCAAGAAGTATATCCATGTATTTCTTGAATAGTCATCCATAAATTTGACATAGTATTCATATCCACTTAACGATAAGGAGGGTATAGGACCACATACATTAGAATGGATTAGTTATAATGTACCTTTAGTATTTGTTTCACTTTTTCGGAAAGGGAATCTTGATGTTCTTTCCTCTTGCACATCCTTTTTAAGTTCCCTCATGATCAATCTGTAGATCTGGTAACCCTGTTACCACCTTGCTCACATAAGGAAGTGCTTTGTAGTTGATGTGAGCAAGCCTCCTATGCCAGAGTTCACTTGAGATGGTAGTCTCATGGACAATGGTTGTCTCTGGATGTCCTTTGAGTTTATATAGTCCTCCTCCTTCTTCTCCAATGACCACAAAATATTCAAGTGTCTTTCCTTTGGACCACATAATTACTTGTCCATCTATAAAAGCAACTCTATATCCTTTCTTATCTAGAGCTAAGATGGAAAGTAAGTTCCTTTTCAAACCTGGTACATACAATACTTCCTTCATCTTCATGGAAGTCCTAGGGTTAAGCTTGTAGCTTGATTCACCAATACCTTTGATGGGATATTGATAGTCATCTCCCAATGATACCTTCTGAGGGGAGTTCTTTTCCTCAAGTCTTGACAGTTTTTGCTTCATCGCTATCATGTGCTTTGAAGCACCACTATCAATAAGCCATGTATCTTCTCCAGGTGTCACCGATCTAGAGAGTACATATAATAATACATATTCATCTATACATTCTTCTTTTGCTAGTCTCTTTTGAGGTATTTCTTCCTCATCCTCATTTTCAACTAGATGAGCATGATGTCTCTTGTTATTCTTATTCTTATTTGGTGATGGACACTCTCTAGATAGGTGTCCTATCTTATGAAAGCTGCAGCATTGATACTTTGAGTAATCCTTCTTTTTCTTTTTAAACTTATTCTTTGAAGGTTTATGGTTACCTGTCTTGAAGTTTGATTGTTTTCTTCCTTTAGTATGGATGGCTAGAGCCTGATCATCTTATCTAAGTAGAGCTTCTATGTTAGCTACTCTAGCTTCTTCTTGAATGCAATCTTCCCATACTATGTCAAACTTCATACTTTCTTTTCTGGCACACAGAGTCTGTATGAATGAGTCCCAAGGTCTAGTGAGACCATTGAGAGAAGTCATAACTAGTTCATCCTCATTAAGGGTGTATCCAATAACACGTAGTTGTTCCTTGAATCGGGATACCCTTGTGAAGTAATCTTGAATTGATTCTCCTTTTCTCATCTTGGTTCCCTTTAGTTGATCTCTCAGATTCATCTTTCTGTTGATGTTCCTTCCCTCATACATTTTGGAAAGTGCATCATACATTTTCTTTGGTGTCTTCTAAGATGACACTTGAGGGATCAACTAATATTTAATAGAATCAACAATGATCCCCATTTCCTTGATTAGGTCTTGTTCATACTTCTCCTTAGCTTTGACTTCTGTTGGTTCTGCAATTTCATCCTTAGTGTACTTCTCAAGGCCATTCTCTCTGAGAATGATACCAATCCTATACTTCCATGCTAGGAAGTTT
Organism: Pseudotsuga menziesii; assembly: GCA_001517045.1. Taxonomy (NCBI): domain Eukaryota; kingdom Viridiplantae; phylum Streptophyta; class Pinopsida; order Pinales; family Pinaceae; genus Pseudotsuga; species Pseudotsuga menziesii. The sequence continues at coordinate 466,319 of LPNX010746620.1, read as the reverse complement.
TCTATGCCTTCCTGATTATTCTCAAGCTTATTGATTGGGGCCATCCTGTCGAGTAGGTCACTAAAAATTGAAATTTCTCAAAATGAAAAGATGACCTTACCCAGAGATGTGCTTGAATGAGGTGAGTTGGTTCGTTTAACTGATTTATGGAGATCCCAAATCTTCACCCTTCAAATCCTACTTGTGGGGTTGCAGCTCTACATAATTTCTAGTTTTGGTTTTCTGCACTTTTTTGGTTCAGGGCCAAACTAGGGTTTGGATTTCCTGGAGATTCAACCACCCAAAAAAATCGATCCTGGGCTTAAGAGATGCGCTATAGGGAGGCGCAACTTTTTATGCAAGTAGATCTTCCAAATTCCAAATTTTGCAGAAACCCTAATTTCTTCCGGAGAGGGAGGAGAGAGAGTTTCACCTTGTGAAAGATTCCCTATTTAGGCTAGATCTGATACCATGTTAAGATTTCATATGCTAGACTAGATATAATTAGTGTTCAATCCAAATTCACAAAAATAACATATGTAGAATCACTGAAAGAAACATGATCACAATATAGACATAATATTTATCCTAGGAAACCCTCAAGGGGAATACAACCCAACAAAACTTCCTCAGTATAAGATGTATAAAATATAACCCCAAAACAGGTATTCTCCTCCTTGTTGTTCTGTCTCTCTCTCTCAATTATGCATTGCACAAGTGAGTGAGTATGTGTCCAAATAAGAAGCACAACCCTTCTATTTATACACATTGATCCAACTGACTTTTACCCTATACAAGTCGGCCCCACTAAATTGTCTGGGCCGACTTCACCTACGAAGACTCAAAAAAATATTTTATATTATTCATTAGGGTACTAATGACCCAACTTACAATGGAGGATTTACCTCACAACTCTATTATGAATAATTAGAATAGTAACACCTCAACGGAGGAATAATAACATATCCCTTGGGTTACATTACAAATCTGTTCACTCGACCGGATAATATTTTTCGTTGAACCAATCTACATTGCCATGGGATTAGCCCCATCGGATTGTATCAATGCATTAGTCCCAGCAGATTGTATTATCCAATGGGATCATCTGGGTAGCCCAGGCCAGGTAGGAACTGTGGTTTCATAGGGGTAAGTGCCTTTCCTGTCCTTTCAGTCTAATTAATATCTGATTTTTATCTAGGGGAATTATGATTCTCCCTGTTTTTGCTCTCAAGTGTTTTCTTGGAGAACTTTTCCTGCAAGGAAAAGAGGATTGATTGAGAACTGATTACTAGTTAGGAAACCCTACCTTAGGAGCTCTAAGATACTTGCATGTTGGATTCCAGCTCAAGGGGAATCTAGATTAGAACCAAGAACGGTTCTGGGTCATATTTGGGAGGAACGTGGTAGTTCCCAAGTGATTTGGTCATCAAAATCACTTGAGGTTAATCTGTTCACTCGGCCGGATAATATTTTTCCTTGCTTGCTAATAAATTGACTAATGAGGCTCACATTTTTATAATCGATCCGATCTCCCGACCCAATTGGTGACAAATGTCTATGAATTGGTGTCAAGTTTCTACGAAAAGATCGCTTGGGTTTATACATAGTTTGTTTCATGAACCTTTTAAATACTATTTATTCCAAATCTTTCAAAAATATCGTTCCATTAAAGATCTTGTTGAAATACCATTTCTTTTTATATCTGTTATCTATTCCTATCCCTAGGGTAGGAGTAGTACGTTTAATCTCTTTTTTTATCTCTCTGTGAATGGTATGCTTGTAACAATATGGACAAAATTTATTTAATTCCGATCGAATAGGTGTATTGCGCCGATTTTTCCGAGTCGTATATCTAGAAATCCCCATTCCGCTATTCTCAATCCTACGTAGGGATCAAGGAAATTATCCTCCTCTATTAAATTATTTAAATAGTTCAATTCATACATAAATTTAGAATATCCATTCCTATTCATTGTCATTTAAAAGTGAGCCTTAGTGGGATGGAGAGGCTGTTGCTTTTGTCGATCAAGGGATGATATAGCCATGGGTAGATATGATGCTAAAAAAGAGCTGGATCTAGTCTGGGCACTAAATATGACCAATTTAATACGTCCCAAAAATATTATTAGAAAAGTGCTTTGTAAGATGTGACCTCCTCGGGAGAGTAGGAAGCTCCAAGAAGTATGCTCTCGGTAACGTCTAGTGTAAAAAAAATAGATATATATATGGTGGGGGGAAGTATTAGCCATGTTTCCTTCCTTTCCCTCTTGCTGTAGAGCAAGCAATCCTTCATCGAAGGCATCTGGAGTAGGAATGGGATTCTTGAACCAATCTACATTTCCATGGGGAATTGGAACCCAAGGGATATGGGAGGAATAATAACATCTCCCTTGGGTTACATCAGAAAAATACATTTAGAATATCCTTTGAAGTTACAATATTTCAACAAATGGTTTCCAACAATAGTACTTGATTGAATATTTCATGTTGTTGAACGAGGATAGATTGTACACTTATCTGTAGTACTTGATTCCTTAGTATGTGAGAGTGATCTCTCTGATTGGTTTTCCTAGTGTACTATGGAAATAGGATGACCAAGGGGCTTATGTAAAGCTAATTTTAGGCATGGTAAAGGGATGTTGATGTACTTGAGTGTACATGGAAGAATAAACTATATACATTTATTATTTGTTGTGGTACTACTTGAATGGTCACCCTCAAAAGATACAAGGGTGTCCAACTAGTTGATGCCACTCATATTTTCTGCATATATTCTTCCCCAACCACATATTTACATACTAAATGATAGATCGATATGATGTCGAAATATGATGGAACATGTCTCCAGCCTAGCAAATACATAAAAAATGAGTTTGTTTTGCTTAGGAGAGAACTCAAATACCACTTGTAATGATCCTTAACCCTTAAAATTGAATCGCAAACAATTTATTTAGATAGATATGAGTGCGGAAAAGTATAAGAGACAATGATATTAAGCATATAAAATATAATCTGTGTGTTGATGAATTTCCCAAAGAGAGAATAATGTTCACGTGCCTTTTTGAGGGGGAAGCCTCTTCTTAGAAGAGCTTGAATTGTAATCATGGTACTTGAAAAAAACATTCCATATCCTTATAGCTCTATAAATATCTTCTTAACGACATAAACCTTAATTACTTATGACCACATCATTAATGGGTACCAACTTCCTAGTGGGCCTTATTTAATAAAGATGACCCTTTTACATTAAGTAAATTCCTACTAACTATTCAATGGGTCTTATTCAAAGAAGATGACCTCGTACATTAATTGACTAAATACTTAGTACCCAAAGTAGGGAAGTAAGGGTAGGACCCTTACAAAGAAGGATAATTCCTTTAGGAAAGTAAATGCTTCAACTTTGTCTCTAGGAGTATTAGACACTGTAGATGTAACCTTGTGGATGTGGAATCTCAAATATTGTGTAAGATTATAGATTCAAATATTTATTGGTCGAAAATTCTTTAATGATTGATAATAAATTGAACTCTCTTCCCCATGAAAGTTCTACATTAAAATTATATGTGTGTTTGTAATGAATTTCATGGTTTTGATTGTCTATTCGTTATTATATTAAATTATGAATGAAAAAGGAAATATAGTCTGAAGTATTTGTTAAATATAGTTAATTTAGTTTAATAAAATCTCTAATTTAGATACATTGGGTAATTTTCACTTTCTCACTTGAAAATATTAGTTTGACATCATAATGAAGGAAGTTCTTAATTCCCAGGAAGTGTATGCTAAAAACTAGACTTGGACACTTACAAGACAAAGAGACAATGTTTCCTATAATTAATTTTATGCATGCTCCAAGTTGAAATAAGATGGTAGAAGGCCAAGAGATAGATGAAAGAGAACTTGGATTTAGGAATTTATAAATATTGAAAACATGTTATAAATTTTTATTAGTGTTAGTTGAAAAGAATAAGGATGGAGGAGATGAAACTTCTAATGAAGATAGGGTGAAACAAGAGAGTCCAAATATTGATAAGGAAAATACTTTTAAATGGGAAGATGGGTTGTATACTTCTATAAAACCTTTTAGAGTCAAAGATACAGTGGAGACAAAAACTTATGATGATTAAGAGACAAAACCATATGATGAATATATAGACTTTGATAAATTAAATACTTGGTTGAGTTGGGTAGAAGTCTATTTTTTTTTTGTATTTGGCGGAATTGGCAACTAGTCGGTTTCGTACTCGCGTGACATGGGGTCGATTTCGACTGCTACCATTATAACCTTCAGGAGAGTATGCTGACCCCCACAACGCACCCTTAAGGTTGCAATGAGGTTTGAACTTGTGACGTGCTTAACAGACCGTACACCTTAACAAGTGCACGATTGGCAACTGGTCTACACCTCGAGGGTGGGTAGAAGTCTATTTTAGTTGTTTTGGGTTAAAAATTTCTTTAGAGAGATATGAAGTATTATTATGGAAAATTTATTGTTAATAAATATTTCATACCGAGAAGAAGAAAGTTGTAGATTGGGATCAAGAGATTTTAATACACTTGTAAAAACAACTCTATCTATGGGGGCGTTAAGAAGAAAATGAATTCAAGTGGAATCACCTTAGATAAAAACGAGGGAAAAGAGTTCAATTATATAGAATCGAGGTCAAAAGAAAGTGCATTTAACTAGTTATAAAACAACCTACAATGAAAGTGATGACAAAGTACATCAAAAAGTTAATCATCCACATCACAAAATAGACAATTCTATTCTAGGTAAAGACCCATGATGCGACATGTAATAAGGAAAAACAAGGCAAGAAACTGACTGATGGGACAAGATTTTCAAGAATAGAGGGAATAAAGACCATGAAGGAAAATAAAAGTGGAGTGGAAAGAAGATTTTTTTCTAATGCCACATAGAAGAAGGACTTGCACTATGGGAATTGTAATAAGAATGGTCAATAAAAAGGCAATCGTTGGAGATTACATGTCGTGCTTATTCCTACGAGTTAGCCAAAAAAAGGTTCTGGAAAGTTCAAAATCTTTAAGGTAAGGAGATGAAAAGAGCTCTAGGGGTTGATGAAAAAGTTTCATTGATAACTTAGTTGAATACTATTGACATCAACAAAGGAATTTTGTTGATAATAAATATCTGATTGGAGTGAGGTGGTCGATTATCTTGCTAAACAAAGGTCCTTAGACATAGTAAGGGAGAACATGTACCACGTGAAAATAAAAATCATGGATACTTGCTCATTAGCATATTTTATTTAGGTTATTAAAAGAACTTGTTTGTGAAATGTCGGTAAGATTGGGACTATTGTGTATCTTGAACCTTATCCTATTTGATGGTTTTATAGGATGCAAAGCCACAAGTCATGCAATAGTGTAAGTTCAAATTTGATCTTTCAAATGAATATGTTGATTATTTGGAGTGTGATGTTATGCCTTAAGAAGTTTTTAAATTTATATTTGGTATTCTTTATTGATAGGATGACGATGCTATTTTTTTTTTGAGAAGATTAAAAAAGGATATTGATAAAGGGAGGACAACCTTACCTTATAAATAGATTTAAGGGTAAGAAAATAATATATTTAATTCTTCTAATCAAGGTAAGAGATTAAGTAATGGGAATAATAATGTGTAATGGTGATTATAATACCAAAGAAGGATAATCCTACAAATACAAATTTCAATGGAGGAGATGCTATAACAATCAACTAGAAGGAATACTTGAGTTGACTTATGTGAAAAGATGAAGCCATTTTTGCATTTTTTTTTATACCTAAGAGGTTGATTAAGCATGATATTCAACTACTACTAGAATCACCATTGCTAAATCTTAGTTTGTATAAAACTTGTATTATGAATATTGGTAAGATGAATAGGCATATACATGAGTTTTTCCATTAAGAGGTTATCAAGAGCATTGTATCCCCTTACTTATCTTCAATTTTGTTAGTTTGGAAGAATTATGGGATTTGGCATATGCGCGTTGATTTCAAATCACTCAACAATATTATTATTAATAACTAATATCATATGTGAAGGATCAACAACTTACTTGATTAATTGCAAAGAGCAAAGTTTTCCAAGTTAGACCTTAAGTTAGGGTACCATAAAGTAAGGATCAAACATGAAGATACTTGGAACATTGTTTTTAAAATTAAGCAAGGGTTGTTTGATTAGTTGGTAATACCATATGGGATTGCTAACATAACAAACAGATTTATTAGGTTTATGAAGAAGTTATTCGACCCTTCATTGACTATTTTTTAGTTGTATACTTGGGTGGTCTACTATTCTACAATAATACTTGTTAGGAGAACCTGCACCATTTGAGGAAAGTATTGGAGACTCACGGATACAAAGTTTTAGTTGAATAAAAAAAAATGTGATTTTTCCATACTAGTAATTCTTTACCTAGGATTAATAAAATCAACCAAACCTAACTACAAAACATTTAGAAATGGCCTAGGCACATGAACATCATAGAGGTTAATTTTTTTGTTATTGCTTATCAATTTTTCAAAAAGAATTTCACATTTCTCAGAGATAATTGCCCCTTTAGATTCATTACCAAGAGGAAAAAACTAGTTTCTTTGGGTGAGGGATCAATAAAAAACCATCTGCATTTTGAAGAAGAAGAATTGTGAAGTATATGTGCTAGGACTTGCAAATCTACATAATACTTTTGAGATTGAGTTTGATGCATTTAATTATGCTATGGATGTGATCCTCATGCAAGAGGCTAGAAAATGGATTGCTTAAAATTTGTAATCCTTTGGTGGATTAGTGTTAGGGTATCCAACCTATGACAAGGAGTTGTTAAATTTATGTCAAGCCATGAAGCATTAGAGATGTTACATTGTAGGAAAGGAGGCAAACATTGTTACTAGCTATAAGTTGTTGTAGTTATTGGAAATGCAAAGCAAGTTGTAATAGGCAAGTTATACCAAGTGGATGTCTTTTATGAAATAGTTAAACCTTGTCATCAAGTAAAATAGGGGAGATAAAAAAAATATGATTGATTTATTAATCATTTAAGTTTGCAACAATTATCACAACAATTATGATAAGGAAATAATTTTAAACTAGGTACATACAGTCCCTTTGATATTGTGCATTAGGTGGGGAAAATGATGTTTGACTTGAGTTGCCACCATATAAGAGCATATATATATATATTTTTATCAATGTAAACAATTTGAAACTTTTAAACCTTCCATGTTTTATGAAGGGGGAGATGAGTTTTTAATGCTTCCAAAGATGGATGTTGTAATCTCACATATCACATAAGGTTACCAATAATACATACTAAAACATACATATAAAACAGAGAAAAGAAATAAGAACAAGTAGGCGAATTAACAGATTATATTATAAGAATGATTCCATACAACACAGAGAACTGAACCGAGTTCCCTTATGGCTCAACAGCCTAATATATATGTTTACGAAACGGTTACAAAATAACTACCCGTCGGTTCGGTGAACCGACACGACCTTAGGTGGCCGACCTAATCTCTAGTTTAGTTGGCTGATCGACTAAGTCGGCTCATCGACTTAGTTGATTGATCGACTAGGTCGGCTATCCTTCAAGTTGACTTATTGACTTGCACCTTCTACATCTTTTGAAGGATAGCCGACCTAGTCGATCAACCAACTAAGTCGATGAGCCGACTTAGTCGATCAACCGACTAAACTAAAGATTAGGTCAACCGCCTAAGGTCGTGTTGGTTCACCGAACTGACATGTAGTTATTTTGTAACCGTTCTGTAAATATATATATTAGGCTGTTGAGCCAGAAGAGAAATCAGTTTAGTTCTCTGTGTTGTATGGACTCATTCTTATAATATAATCTGTTAATTCGCCTACTTGTTCTTATTTCTTGTCTCTATTTTATATGTATGTTTTAGTATGTATTATTGGTAACCTTATGTGATTTGTGAGATTACAACATTGGTTCCATTGCCGGTAGTACATGTTTGAAATGTATGCAAATAGATGATACCAGAGCAGGAGATTAAGGACTGGTGGGAACGTAAAGTTGCAAATTATTTGTAGAATTACGCACGAAGGAATAGATTAACAATCGCACAAGCAAAAGAAAGGTTTTTCACAGAAACACATGAGAAGTTTGTAGAATCAGTGCCCCAACTTCTGAAGAAACTCCTAGATGAGAAAGCTGGAGGGGACTGAAGAACAACAGTTGCTGGAAAAACTGATATGATCAGGAGGTAGAACAAACTTGTCGGAGTGGTTCGAGAAAATTGCCGACGACTTCTGTGAGGAGCAAGCGGTCGAAGATAGAACTTCAGTCGAAACCGTCAAGGAGAAATTTTACATAGACCTCACCGAACAATTTCTGTGTTCCTTACCGACTTTGCTGTTCAAATTCCTGATCAAGAAAGGAGTAGGACATATTGTCGAACCTTGTCCATCACTTCACCAACTGCCATCAAACTCTAACTAGGCGGAAAAGCAAAGGGAGTGGAAAAAATTTATTGCAGAAAGGGAGTGGGAAAAATTTATTGCAGAAAGGGAGTGGGAATACTTCCCGAGCAAGTAGACTGAACTATCCGGGCTTTCTAGAAAGCGTCAGGTAGGCTATGGGGGGATAGTTGGGAGATAAATTAGAGTGGATTCTAGTTGACTAGAAGCAGATACCATTCACCAGTAATGAGAATTCGACCAAAAGGGAAATCAAGAGAATAGTGTCACATAACGGTATGCCGAAAATTCAAAAAATAGAGAGGGAAGAGAGACAACAAAGGAGGGAAGCAAGGCGAAAATGAGCCTTAGCGCTGCATAGATAAAGGAGTCCTAGGGTGACCGACTAGGAAGAGAATCTGCCAGAGTCGGGTCATGACTGACATGAAGAAGGCGTGGAAGAAGAGGCATCCCCTAAGGAGGAAGAATTGTGGATAGAGCAGCCAGAAGCTCTCCAATCAAGAGTTTCCCATGAAGGAACAACTCTCTCTCCGTTAAATCCATGTACCCTCATACAAAATATTGTCGAAGAGGACCTCCAACTATGAGCTGGTGACTTTGTTATATGGAGTCGACTAGACGACGAAACATACCCTGGATGACACCTCATTATTCGTTGACCAGAGGAAGAAAATTGGGTTACCTTTCAAGCCGTACCCTCCAACTGAAGTATCCACTAACTCTTACCGACACATGAAGGAGCACCCCCCCTACCAAAAATAGCTTTGGAAGACACAGAACATTCAAAACTGCAGACAAATAGTTGCAGTGGGCCATCAACAGCATAAGTCGACATCAACCAATTGCAGGTCGAAGAAGAGTCAACAACCGACGAGAATGAAAGTTTCATCAACCATAGTCCCGCAGAGACAAATAAACCAATAACCCCACCAGCCCCACCCCCACCTCCACCTCCACCACCTCCTGAGAGCAGTGACAGTGATTTCGACATGGGTCACGGATCAGCTCACATTCCTCTGTATGAGGGGGATGAGGACCCCAGATGACATTGGTTCGTTTGCGAGTCAACTTGGGAGGCCAACCAAGTTACAGACAAAGATAGACAAATGGCACAGTTTGCAGGTGCCTTGAGGAAAAGGCCATTGACTTGGTATATGACCTTTTTGGAAAGACAACCTAGAGCAACCAAAGCCGAGATCAAGGCGCAATTTTTATCATTTTTCAAAACTCCATATTCCAAACACATGGCCACGAAAAAACTAAAAACTACATCACAGAAGCCAGGGGAAACCGTCCGCGACTATGATAAGCGCTGGAAAGACCTTCTGAGCCAGCTGGATTATGTTATAGATGAACAATTACTAATCCAGTGGTTTCTTGCAAGGTTATCTCAGAAAGTCCACTTATACATCAGTCTGGAAACATTCAAATCCTATGAAGATGTGCTCACAAAGGCTCTCCAAGTGGAGATGGATGAGGACATACCCGCTTACTCCATTGACCACAGATTGGAAGAACAGTTGGAGAGTGTGTAGAAGTCCTTAAAGGAGTTAAACCTCAAGAATCAGGATATTTGGTGCACCAAGTGCTCGACGGTCGGGCATTCTAAAGACAACTGTCGACAGGGCGTTCGATTCGTATAGATCAAATATTTTTGCGACATTTTCTAGGAGCACAGGGATCACTCAACAAAAGATTGCCCGTTCAACATGAATAATGGCAAGGCATCATGGTGTGCAATATGCGAGACTAAAAATCATAATACGGCCGACTGCCATTTGAACCTGAAGAACCGACAGAACTACCATGCAGTCTACCAAACCAACGTAGTTGCACAACACAATGAGCAAAACAATTTACCAAATGATTAGAGGTACGAAGTCCAGAGATACGAGCACCGGTATCACAATCGACATGGGGGCTTCAGAGGAAGAGGTCGATTCCCTGGGAATCGCGACAACCAACCACGTCGACCCATCTAGTGCTTTACATGTTATAAGGAGGGACATCGGTATGCAGATTGTCTATATAAAGACAGAACTGACCTCAAATTTTGTAGTCATTGTGGAGTAGGGGATCACTCACTAGAGGATTGCCCTACCATGTTGGAAAAAATAAATACAAAGAAAAATGTTAATGTCTTGTCCTGTGTACAAAAAAATGATGTAATAAACACAAAAAATTTGCATATTGTAACTCACCAAGGAACAAAAACAGGAAGTGATAACCCAAGAATTAGCAAAATAAAAGAGAAAAATGTCTATCCTGATCCACTTAAAGAGAAACAAACATACAAAGAAGCAACCAATGTATTCAAAGAATTTGCATGAAAAGAACAAGCTCACGACAATCGACATAACACAATAAACAAATTAATACAGCTCGTACAAAAAGACAATTCGGTCTCTCAGTTCATCGACTTACTATACGAAATAAAACATAACAACTCTGACAAACAAACAAAGAACATCTGCACCTTAAATAAAAAAGACAAAGGTGATGCTGACCCACTTGTCGACCTGGAAATCAAAGGATACCATGTCCGACAAGTAGTGCTCGACTTTGGATCATAAGTAGACATCATGACTCATGACAGTTGGGAACAAATGGGCAGACCTCGACTCCATGAGTTAGGCATATACCTGAAACTAGCCAACCAAGGCCTAATTGAACCTATTGGAGTCTGGAAAAACGTCGACACGACTATAAAAGGCATCTCAACCAAAGTCGACTTCGAAATCATTGACCCTAAGGAAGGATCCAACTCCTTCCCAGCGTTAGTAGGTCGAACTTGGGGTAGAAAGATGAAAGTATTGATATCCCTGGACAAAGAGAGAATCAAATTGAAAGGAAATGGACAAAAGGTCATTGTACCTATTCACCCATCTCAAGGAGAACCTTGGATTGAACCTATCGACAAAGAAGTCAACGTCCGAAAACTCTACCAGATTCAGAATAATGCAGATTATAAAGAACCTAACATCTACGGAGAGCTTCATCTAGGCAACCAAGACTCAGTTGGTTATAATTCAGACGCAGAATTATATGATTGGGAGATCGAGAAGTATGAAACACAAGCAAGAGGGTGTTGGACTATTCAAAAAGTGTAGAAAAAACCCACCCAAAAGTGCTTCATAGTGTCCATTGTCCCAAAAATATTTTAGAAGAAAATTAGGGAATACCCTACCTTACAACCTACCAATGTAAATACTACACAAATACCAAGATACAAGGAAAGGGAATCACCAGTCATGCATGTAGAACAAGTGTCCAAAAATATTGGTGAACATGGATGACTTCAAAGCCTGGTAGAAACTTTTACAGGACAAGATGCTAGATGGTGGGATACCCATCAGATAAGACTGCAGACCTGGACAACAGCTTCGACTTACTTTATCGAAAGGTTTGGAGGAAAAAAGTTAACCCAACAAGCTCAGATACCTGTATTCACTCAAGGACAAAACCAAGAAGATCATATTAAAACATGTGAAAAAGAGTGGAGAAGACTTGGATAGAAGGATGAAAGAGCCTGGCCACACCTGTTCCCATCAACACTTACCGACTTACCAAAAAAATGGTATAAAATGGAAGAAGCTAGAGGTGAAACATTCTTATGGCATGAACTCAGGGAAAATTTCATTAAAGATTTCAATTTTCTACCGCAAAATGAAAACTTGGTCAAAACAACAAAACAAATTAAAGAATTTATCCAGCCGACCGCAATTAAACCCTTAAAAGACAACTGACAAACAATGAAATGCAACAATATACAAACAAGGAAAAAACCACAGTTGACAAGGCTACAATTAGAAAATGAAATTACAGAAGGAAAAAGATTTAGATGGAAATCAAACCATGTCGAAACAACCAAACCTATTTGCACAATCCTTAAAGTGGAAACAACTGAAAAACAGGACACCGACAGAATGACTGCAACCGACTTCCCTGCCACATTCTCACAGTTTAAGGAAGGAAGTCGACCGATTAATGAAGCCAAAGCCCCAGAATGGCTAGATGCTAAAATCAAAACTACGGAATTCGACATCTCAAATGATGATCAACCAAAAATGGCAAAGATTGGTGACTACTGGAGTCAAGAGCAGACCACAGACATAATGAACTTATTAAAAGAGTTCCAAGATGTATTTTCTAGAGATTATAAAGACCTCAAAGGCTTAGTCCATGAAATGGGAGAAATGAAGATTGACACTAAACCTGATGTTCGACCTGTGAAGAAAATGCCATATAAACTAGCTCACAAATATAAAGAGATAGTCAAAAAGGAAATTGATAACATGCTTGCAGCAGGCATCATCTATCCTATTGACCAATCATAATGGGCAAGTCTAATGGTTGTATAGCCTAAGAAACATGATCCGACCAAACTAAGAATTTGTGTCGACTTCAGGGAACTAAACAAAGTGACACTGACAGACCCATTTCCAACTCTTTATGCAGATGAATTCTTAAATGAAGTTGCAGGACATGAATGCTACTAATTTACAGATGGATTCTCAGGTTATAACCAACTGCCAATAGCTAAAGAATACCAGAAGAAGACAACCTTTGTGTGTGAATTTGGTTCATTTTCTTACAAAGTTATGCCTTTTGGATTACAAAATGCACCTGCAGTATTTTCTAGGATTGTTGTCAAAACATTTAAGGAATATATTTACAAGACCATGGTAGTATACTTTGATGATTGGACAATATAATCCATGTTAAAAGATCATTGCAAATGGCTCGGACTTATGTTGGAGAGATGTCGACAAATTCAACTCTCCCTAAACATCAAGAAATGCATATTTGTGACCCCCATAGGGATATTGTTAGGGCACATTGTCTGTAAGGAAGGTATTAAGGTTGACTTTGCAAAAATCAAAATTATCCTCGACCTAAAACCACTAGTAAACCCAAAACAAGTCAGGGTGGTACTTGGCCACACAGGTTATTACAAAAAATTCATAAGGTATTATTCAGATATGACCTATCCACTTGAAGAACTACTAAGGGAAGATAAAAAGTTCAACTGGACAGAAGAGTGCCACATATCATTCAAAAAATTAAAAAAGAAAACTAGTCGAAGCACCAATCCTAAGGTCTCCAAACTGGTCGATCAAATTCCATGTCCATATTGATGCATCAGTCCCAGCGATAGGAGCAATCTGAACTCAACCAGGCGATGATGGAATGGATTACCCTATAGTTTACAGTAGCAGAAAATTAAACAAGGATGAGAGAAACTATTCGACAACAGAAAGAGAGGCATTAGGAATGGTCTTTGCACTACAAAAATATTGACATTATCTGTTAGCTAACCCATTTATATTCTATACAGACCATCAGGCACTTAAGTATCTCGTTAATAAACCACTACATCATGGAAGAATCTGTCGATGGTTACTATTATTCCAAGAATTCGAATTTGAAGTTATTGTTCAACCAGGTAAGTTAAATGTCGATCCCGACCATTTATCTAGAATTGACATAGGAGAAGAGGCTACAGGAGTCGAAGATGACTTACCTGATGCACATTTATTTTGGATCGAAGCAGTCCCAATAGAATTAGAATAAATAGCCCATTTCTTGGAAGATGGACATGCACCAGAAGGAATGAGTACAAAGAAGAAGCAGATCTTAGATATGAAGGCTGCACCATACAAACTTATAAATGGATTTTTATACAAAATGGGGTTAGAAGACATCCTTAGAAGGTGTGTACTAGAACAAGAACGAGACAACATTATGCATGAAGCACACTATGGACCTGCAGGAGGACATTTCCAAGCAGACACAACTGCAAAGAAAATCCAACAGTCAGGGTTGTGGTGGTCGACACTCCACAGAGATTGCAAAAAATTTATCAGTCAATGTGACAGATGTCAATGACTAGGTCGCCCCTACCTAGTACATCAATGCCTTTGATATCAGTAAACCCTAGTTTGACATTCAAAATTTGGGCCATAGACTTCATAGGACCATTTCCTATACCAGCAAAAAGAACAGGCGCAAGGTACATCCTAACTGCAGTCAAACATGTAACTAAATGGGCAGAGGCTGAACCAGTCGACACATGTTCCAGTGAGATAGCTGCTAAGTTTATCTATGAAAATATCATCACCAGATTTGGATGCCCAATAACTCTAATTAGCGACCAAGGAACACACTTCATCAATAAAACTATCAAAACCATAACCGACCAGTTCCAAATCGACCATCATCGAAGTACAACATATCATCCTCAGTCGAATGGAGCAATTGAAGCATTTAGCAAAACACTAACAAGAGGACTAACCAAAATATGTAATGCTGATAAGGATGACTGGGACAAGAAAATACCAGCAGTATTATGGGTCTATAGAACAACATACAAATGTTCGACCGACCAAACTCCTTTTCGACTAGTCTATGGGAAAGAAGTAGTAGTTCCACTACACTTCCGACAACAGACACCTATCATCGCAAAGATCCTCCATGTCGATGTCGAACAAGGAAGAAAGGACCGACTATTGCAACTAAGCAAACTCGAAGAGCACCGACTAATGGCATTACAACATCAAGAAATCCATAAACAGCAACAGAGAGCCTGGAACGACCGAAACATCAAGAACAAAAACTTGTCGGTAGGAGAACTTGCTTTACTATACAATAGTCGAGTAAAAGGAAAACCTAAAAAGTTACATACAGAATGGATGGGTCCCTATGTTGTCAAAGAGATACATACCAATGGATCAGTCCGACTAAGGACGTTACAGTGCATAGTATTTCAGAAACTCGTTAATGGAGCTCGACTAAAACGCTACAGAAACTAGAAATAAACCTAAAAATTAAAAACTAAAAAATTTAAAAAAAAAATTAAAAAATTTAAAAAAAATCTTGTAACGACCATAACCGTAAATCAAAAGCTATAAAAACTTAAAAATCCAAAAAGCAAAATAATACTGTACATGCAGAAAAATATGACAAGAAATTACCATTTCGACAATTGACATCATGCCCATCGACATATAACCATCGACCGACCACTTCCATCGACCTTTTCATAACCGACATCGACCGACGACCTCGATAGTCCCATCGCGCATTCATGACATTGAGCGCTGAAAGCAATTTGCCATTAACGCACACTCAAGTATTCCAGCTGGAACATCACGTTTGCCATTAATACACTAATCGACGAACACATGCACAACATCTTCTATAAATACTGGACCGCCGAAGGATCATTCACCGCAATTCATACAGAGAGAGCATCAGAGCATCCAGTCGACTAAAAGCCGAGAAACCCTTAGTGAAATCAACCACCAAACCGACATAATGGCACCCAAAAAAAATAGAGCCTCGACCAAAACCAAGGAACTACAGGCTGTGGATACCCCTTTAGTCCACAGGTTGAAAACCATTAAGAATGCTAAGGTGTAGGAAGGCTCATGGCAGAAACTCTGGGCCGAAATGCAAGAATGGTCCTATGTTAACAAGAAGGCCACTCCAGCCATAGAAAAAATCAAATACATCACCATATTCAACTATGTGAATGCACCACTCATGGCCAACTTCAGTGGCACCAAGGAAACTGCCGTTAAATTTATTATAAGCTGGTACCACAATGGCCGGTTCTACTTCGACCAACCGGTCGCCATCTCGGGAGAAGTCATCTCCAAACTCACTGGTCTCTCAAACGAAGGAAACCCAGTCCCAGTCAGTATTAAAGAAGGATTGGTCGAAGAGCTAACTGGGTCGAATTCAGGAAAAAACTCCAAGGGGTTGATGATTAGCCAAATCACAACCCGAACGCCATAGATTGTGGCCAAAATCATAGCAATAACACTCACCCCAACAGGTCGAGGTAGCGACCTCAAGTTAGACATGCTCGAAGCTGTCGACACCATTGCGACAGACAGAAGGATATACAGATGGGCTGAATATGTCATCGACATGGTCAAGACCATCTGTGAAAGATGTCAAGAAACAGGGGGAATCATCAAGTTCCCCTCCCTCATCTTATGGATCTTCATGTACCACATCTGCCTAGAGGGGAACCCAATCTTTCAGTAATCGTCGAGGTTCCACATGTGGAGATTTAAACCATTATCCCAGAGAGGAACTTTGCAGGAACTTGAAAACGGGAAGGTCTTGTTGGAGAACTGGATCCAACAGCTCAAAGTCTGCACGACTAGATGGAGGGTGCCTCAAAACATCTGACGTAGTCTACTGACAAAGTCCCACATCCAGCTAGAACTCGACCATACCTCGGTGTGGTACATTCAAGGCAACAACTCAAATGCTAAATCCCTCGACTACTATCCATTAGTCGACCAGATCTTTCAGGAGCTGTCTTGACAAGCCAAAACCAAAATACCAGTACCAGCAGCAGCAAATAAGAGCGACTTCTCGATAGAGGAGCCGCTCACCGACCAAGAAAAAGAGGAAGACTATGAGCTCAACCTCTAAGTCAGCACCTTTGTGTCAGAGGAGACGCCAATCGAACACATTGGCCGACTTCAAATCATTATCAAGCCTCCGATAGCACATAGGAAAGAACCACAGCTACAAGAAACCCAGCCAGAGCCACATGTAATCACTCCAGCTGCAGAAAGTGTCGTCGTGACCCAAGAGCCAAGGGGAGAGATAGAGCCAAAAAACCCAGAGTATGCTATCACAAAAGGAATTATCAAAAAACTATCGAAAGAGATAGCAACAGCCAAGAAGAAGCTCAAGACACAACAACAACAACAAGGAAAAGGTAAGCGCAAGCTTATCCTCGCAGACTCATCAGAAGATGAGGAGGAACTGGCAGCCATGGCCCTCGACATCATAGAGGATGCCGCAGTAAATAAAGTGCCGATCGAAACCCAGTTCCAGCGATTTGTCGACGCAGGAGCACTAGTGGGTCGACCAAAGAAAGCTAAGACTACCCACACGATGACGCTTGAGAACGTCGTCGATCTTGTGTCTATGCCTCCACCCCCATCACTGACGAAAGCCATCGAGGAGCAAGTACCGACACAATAGTCAGTAAGCCCACTCGACTTGTGCAAAAGTGTGATGTTGGAAGTGGTAAAGGAAAAGTTCGACAAAGACTGAGATTTGCAGGCATTCATTGAGAAGTTGCCTGAGATATTTACGTAGGCACATAAGATATCCACAAAAGCACCTCTCTTTGAGGTCGGTGGATACCAACTAGGACATGAATCCCAGTCCATAACCTTTTCAACCATCACGTCGACTTTCGAGAGAAATATCGACAAGGAAGCTGAAGTGGTTGCACGTCGAACCTCGACTATCACTCCGACCGTACCCCAAGCCGACCTACCAGCCACTGCACCGACTGGAGGAGAAGAAATTGAGGAGGACATAGCTCGACAAATTAACCAAATGTTCTTTGACGTAGACTCACCTCCTCGCCTCGACAATCCACCACTCACCCACCCTTCCCCCAACCCAGTCACCCCTGACCGTTCACCAACTCCATCACCACCACCACCCCCCGAATTAGAGAAACCCACCGCACAACCATCAGCACCAACTGCGTACACTTCTACACCCCTTACATCTCCACAACCAGAAGCAGCGGTCATCCCACCACCCCAACCAGAGAAACCAGCAACCATCATCCCACAAACCAAAGAGCCCGACTCGACTTTTGTAGGTACACAGGTGCCGACACAAGCAGAAAAACAAAAGCATAAGAAGAGGAAGGAGAAACAGAAGAAGGAGCATCATGGACAGCCATGAAGGGTCCACATCAAATTAAAGGATGCAACTTCACTGATCGACCTAGAGCTAGGACAACTTTTGAAGACCCTAGCAGGCGAAGAAAAGACGAGAAGTGAGCAAAGACGTAAGGAACTCGATGACCAGAATACAGAACAGGTCGAGTTCCTCCACAAATGCAGGAATCTGGCCTAGTCTGTCATGCCGAGCCCCGTAGAGGTCGACACAGACAAACCGCTCGAAAGGGTGTATTAGCTATTTGAGAGCATGGTGTTGTCCCTCAAAACACAGATTCAGGAAACAAAGGAGGAACAAAAACAGGAAACTGCCCAACTCCTAATGGCATAACACACCGCCTTCACTGAAGCTTATAAAGTGCTGCAAGATCATATGGAGGAGTCTGTCATAACAGAAGAAATACTAAGAGACTGGCCTAATTACTATGGGCAAGTCTATCAGCAGACTCGACAGACTCAACTAGGGATTCAGGCATTAGAAAGTAGGAAAACCACTAAGGAAGCACTCATAACGACAATAGAAGAACAAATAGTGCTTGAAATAGCCAAGCTGCAGAGACTAGAAAGGGAAGCACATCAGTGGGTGCAACAAGTTCTCCCTAACTTGGAAAAAGTCAACATCATCTGCCCTCAGATGAAACGACTTATTGAGACTGCAGAGGAGAAGGACCGGTTTATGGGTCCCGACATGGAGAGAATAACTGAAGTCTCCATTTCAGAGAAGATGTTGATCTTATCAGGATTGACCACACTCACCATCGACATCTAGAAAATTTTGCAAAGTTGGACAGATTTCCAACACCACCTCGTAGTAACAGCTCCAGCCATTGTCGAAGTTTGTGTACAGAAGAGACCGTCCATCAGACTTCACAGCCCATGAAGACCAGGCGCATCACCATAATTATTGAGACCAGACAGGATGAATTTTGTACCTCCCTATTTCTTCAGGATGAAGAAACATTTTGTTCGCGGGGGAGATGTAGAAGGAGCAAGTCAATAAGTTGACTTGAAGGATAGCCGACCTAGTCGATGAGCCGACTAAGTCGATGATCCGACTTAGTCGATCAGCCGACTAAGTCAGTCGGCCGACTAAACTAGAGATTAGGTTGACCACCTAAGGTCCTGTCGATTCACCGAACTGATAGGTAGTTATTTTGTAACCGTTCTGTAAACATATATATTAGGCTGTTGAGCCAGAAGAGAACTCAGTTCAGTTCTCTGTGTTGTATGGACTCATTCTTATAATATAATCTGTTAATTCGCCTACTTGTTCTTATTTCTTGTCTTTGTTTTATATGTATGTTTTAGTATGTATTATTGGTAACCTTATGTGATCTGTGAGATTACAACAATGGACTACTTAGTGCTAGATTTGTAAACTAAGTTGCAATAGGACACTATGTTGTATAGGAATCTTAATGTAACTCACAGAAGTAGGCATGATGTTTTGATAAATGATTTGAAAGGAAAAGTTTGACGATAAAAATGGTATGTACTAGAGGAGGAAACAGACATATTCCCTCAGTTTATTTATAATTGATAATTTTAAGGGGACCAAAAGTCCTAGAAAGGGAAGCCGTGATCCAAAATTGGATTGACTAAATATTAGAGGTATTATAGACTAAGGAATTTTATTGAAATAGGGAAAATGACTAAATGAGGATCGATGGAGATGGAATCTACTAGTTTGTCAACTAATTGGGGTCAACTAGTGCATGCATGCTAATGATTAGGACAAGATATTGACTATATTAAGTGAGTAACATGGACTAAAGGATTGGTAGTGGGGAGGGGAGTCTTACAACAATTTTATGACAATTTCATGTGTCAGTGAGAAAGGGATGTTTATGACCAAGAACTTATAAGCTATATAGTTTGTGTTGGCTATTAAAGATGGAGTCAAAGCACTGTTTAATTGAAGGGACATAAGGCAACTTGAACTATCATAACTAAATCTTGGAGATAGCCCATAAGATTTTGGATTTCACGATGAATAGAGAAATAGAGGGTTGGATATTGGATAATATGGTTGAGTAAGTCATTTGAGGGATCACAATGACCTTGGAGATTATTGGAGAAAGTAGAAGGAAAGCCTCTTGAGAAAGGAAATGTCTTAACTTTGTTACTAGGAGTATCAAACATTGTAAAATGCAATACTATGGATGCAAAATCCCATAGGTTATGAAATATTGTAGATGTAAATATTTGCTTCTTGTCAATTCTCTAAACATTGATAGTAATTTGTAGTTTCTTCCTCGTGAGGGTTCTCTCTAAAATATCCATGTATTACATGATGAATTCCATGATATTGAATGCTTGTTTTTTCTGTTAAATGATTAATGAAGAAACAAGTCTAATTCTAATATTCATTATGCATGGGTTAAGTTAGTTTTACCAAATTTTTGGTATAGATACATTGGGACATTTTGACTTGCCCACTAGAAAACAAATCAATAATTGCATCGAATGGATGTTAAAAGTGATTTCTTGAAAGGTTTTACATGAATAGATTTAAGTATCACAACCTCTTGGTTTTATTAAAAAGGAAAATGAACATGTTTCATATCAGTTAAGGAAAACTCTTGATGGTGTAATACATTCTCCAAGAGATACATATAGTACAACTAGTGTTTATTTTCAATAAAATAGTTTCTTCATAGTAGTAATGATATGAATCCACATGTTAAAGCTATTGTTGATCATATTAATATCAATATTTGTGATGTTGATGATTTAACTATAACTAATAGTGCCACTTACTTCATTTTTGTAACAAAATATGCATTACAATGTACTTTTGGAAAGGATATACTTAGGTCTCTTTCCCTATTTTCTATGCATTTAAGTCTTATAAGAACAATATAGGAGGTTAGTTTCTTAGTCAAAATATGTCAAAACATGCTTAGTAGTTGTTAGCTTGCTTTAATATGCTTGAAAGAAAACATATTACCAATCCTTGTGAAGTAGACATGAAATTACTTAGTGATATGAATGTTGAATCTTCTGATCCTACAATGCATTGTCAATTGATTGAAAGTTTGAATTATTAAACTCACACTCACCATGATATTTACTTTTTTTTTGGTTTTATTTCTTTCTTTATGTATAAAATTGAAACTACAATTTTAATGATTCTAAAATAATTCTTCATTATGTTAAAATTACTCACCCTTGGCATTTAGTATACCTCAAAGTGTAGTTTATTTTGGTAGGTTACATCAATTTGAATGGGAAATATGATCCCAATGATTATAGATCCACTTGTGGTTATTCTTTATCACTTAGTTCTGGTATTATATCTTGGAATTATAAGAAGCAACACATTATATAGCTTTTATCTTAGTGGGATAGCTCAAGTGATTGAGTTCTTTGAGCTTTATTATGGAGGTCTTGAGGTCAATACCCTTGGTTGGATACCTCTATTGCATGCCTCTTTCGATGTCCCTAGTGGTTAGGAACCATAATCAATGTTGTCAAGTTTACAATGGACGACATTTGTGAAATTCAAGGAATTGCTTGAGAATTCCCCATGAGGTTTTCCTTTGAAAAAAATTCCCAGTGAGCTACCATATGTGATTGAGTTCTTTGAGTTTCATGCGAGAAGTGGATTGAGGTCAACTCCTTGAGCTATCCACCTATATTCGTGTCTCACTATATGATCTTTATGGGTAAGGTGTTATAATTAATTTCGATGGGTTCACATTGCGTACAATTTATGAGTGCAAAGAAGTACTCAAACTTTCCCTGCAAGTTTTTCCTAGGAAAACAAAGACATGCAAATTCCTTCTCTTCTACTAAAGCTGAGGATAAAGTGTGTGTTAATTTTTCCAAGAAAAAACATTTGATCAAGAAGAATTATTCCATAATTGGACCTTGAAGATGAACACGAAGTAGACTCCATTTTTAGGTAAGTTGATATATATTAATCAAATTATTAAATATTAATCAAATAATAAATATTGTTATTCTATTCAAATTGTTCTCGATTCCAATTAGAATACTTACAAATTGAGTTAAATTGTTGAATTATTCAATGGGCGTAGTAATTGATGTAATGTCAGAGGCATTTATAACAATGGATTGTAATCTCCATGTATTTCATATTTACGAACTCCATAATTGATGTAATGGAATTATTCAATGGGTGTACTAATTAATGTAATATCATAGGTATTTATAACAATGCATTGTAATCTCCATGTATATCATGTAATCTCCATAATTGGACCTTTAAGATGGACAAGAAGTAGACTCCATTTTTAGCTAAGTTGATATATATTAATCAAATTAGTAAATATTAATCAAATAATTAATATTTGTATTCTATCCAAACAATTCTAGATTCCAATGAGAATACTTACATACTGAGTTAAATTGCTGGATTATTCAACGGGCATACTAATTGATGCAGTAATGTCAAAGGCATCTATAACAATGCATTGCAATCTCCTTGTATATCATATTATGATATCAAGAGTCACTCTAATCATTTCTATCACTAAGAAAACTATGTATTTATATCTTTGCAATGTTGACTGAATAAGTTTTGAGTGTTGATTTTCCAAGTCAGTTTCGGGATGGTGATTTATTAGGCAGTACCAATAAGTTTCTATATTTCTCCTTTTCTCATTCAATTTTGATGTCTTAAGAGTAAGGTATATAAAAGAGAATGACAAATGCAAAGTATGTGGATTATCTTAGATGAGGGAAAACTTAAGACAATGTCTAACTTGAATCCATCACAAATGCTATTGTTCTCTAAAGAAAATATATAACTCTTCTTGTCGTTATATTATTATGGTTCTCACTTATAGATTGTTATTTTTCTATATTTCTCCTTTGCTCATTCACTTTTGATGTCTAAGAGTAAGGTATATAAAAGAGCATGACAAGTGCAAAGTATGTAAATTATCTTAGATAAGAAAAAACTTAAGACAATGTCTAACTTGAATCCATCAAAGATGCTACTGTTCTCTAAAAAAGAAAAATATATAACTCTTATCGTCGTTATATTATGGTTCTCACTTATAGATTGTTATTGGTCCTCACTTTGATTATGATTTAATATGCATGATCCATAGGTTCGTAGAATTATGAATTTTGGATGGCAATTTATAAAACTAATCCAATTATGAATTTTGACACTATAAAAGATTATGAAAAATAATGGTGTGGGCGAGGTAAGAAAATTAAGAAAAATCATGTTGTGGGCGATGGAAACTTTCAAAGTGCATATGCTATAACACTTGGGACGATATTTTTTATGAGTTGAATCTTATGTTCATGTACACAATTATTTATGAAAGCTAGCTTTTATGATGTTGAACATTTTGGAAAAAAACGACCGGGTTTGAGAATTCGGGCTTCTTCTTATTCTCGTTATGGATGGATGGATATATCTTAAGAGTAATCGGTTACAAATATATCCAAGTAATTATCGTGTTAATTGGTTTATACTTGCATGAATTGCTTTATATTTTATAGCTTATTATAATATTGAAAGGAATATCCATTGGAAACCCTCCATGTTGGCTAACATGTTTATTTACCTTTTAATCTTAAATACTTAACATTGTAAAAAAAGGGTTTTTCGATAAAAAAAAAGGACAAAAAAGAAAAAGAAAAACTTCATTGTCAAGTTTAATGAAAAAGTTTATTTTAGAAATGTGTCTAGATGTTAAGTCCAAAATGTTGGTATATTACTTTTTATATTGTGGGTTATTACATATTATTGATGTCGGTTTGGGTCTATTAGTAGCAATTTCCATTAGTATTATTATATTATTTATGTTGGCTTGGGTTCTTTAGTTGTTATTGTACATCTTTGTCTTATATATATAGGAAGGAGACCTTTTAATTTGAATAATCTCATCTTGTCTTGTCTTGTCTTGTGTACTTAGTACATTGTGCAAGGAGGTTTCCCCCTCAAAGACACTTGCTATTCATCTTTTTTATTCATTATTAAGGCGTGGATTACACTTTTTCGTCTATTTATAATCTTTCGTGTTCTTTTTTGGGACTTGGTTGCATAACATTTGGTATTCAAGCCTAGACGCTTCCAAAATGAGTCATCTTGGAATTTCAGTTATAATTTTTTTTCTAGAACGTTTTAAACAGCGAAACATGCAAGGGACTTAGAGGACAGACAAAGAAATATGTGGTACAAGTTTTAGATCTTGACTCATTGCAGGTTTGGATTTATACCTAGTGGAAGTTAGGTTTATCACTAGTCCAAAAACTAGTCTAAAACAAGTGTTCTAGGAAAAAAGATTATATCTAGAGAATGCAAGATCTAAATTGAGTGAGGCATGTTGAATCAGAAATAATACAAACCACACTATCTTGGACATGTGGCAAGTTGTACACTCTCACTCTTTTGAAAAAGACCAAACATAATAAGTGTTGGGAAAATTGTCACAACTTTTTTTTGGCACATCTAAATTCAACAAAAACTATGGAATTGGAAAGAGGACATACTAGGCTACCACAAGTCGATATTTTAGACTCATAGGGGCCAGAATTTTAGTTTTACATCAGTTGGAAGGTCAGACACCAAATCAGTCTTCAAATAAGGGTTTGAAAAAGGTACACCATTTTAAATTTGAATAACTTTTAGTAGAAGGATCTATTTGAGGTGAACCCAAGGTATGATATCTATTTATATTGTTGAAAATTACACCAAAACGAAGTAGAAAAAATCACACTCCTTAAGCTATGATGAAAGTGAATACCTATCTTTTCGAGTATCTAAGTTGGAATATATGATTAAAGGGTATGTGAAAATGATTGATTTAGTTAATATGGACTCTAATAAGATGAGACATATGATGGATGAAAGGATGGGACAAATGGAGAAGAAAAAAAGGAAAATATGGGAAGGATTACTAATTTCATACATAATCTAGAGGAAAAGCTTCTTAAAGGTGAGGAATGGGCCCAATTTAGGAAATATAAAGATAGTGTCCATATTGAGTAACCATCTCTTAATAAGCATAATACAACAAGATTTGATTCTAATAGTGGAAGTAATCAGGGATGGTCCCCAAGAGGTATCCAACTCCCCAATATTGACATGGGGAAGTTTGATGGTAAGGAACCCATAACATGGATCTTTTAGATGGAGCAATTCTTTGATATCCACCAGGTGTCAAATCTACAAAAGGTACCTATTGCATGTTTATATTTAGAACTTGAGCAATTTGTGTGGTACCGATGGCTTTGTGAACGCAAAAAAAATCCATTATCTCTTGGTCCATTTGCATAGAAGAACTGATATCATATCATGATGATGTTAAGAGAAAATCCTTCTTTACCCAATTGATAAATCTTAGGAAAAAGGGTCCAGTAATCGAGCACATTTAACAATTTCAAAAGTCGAGTCTCAGAGTGGAGGGCATACTAGATGATAAATTATTGGATCTCTTTATTGAACTCTGAAGGATAACATCCAACATGAGGTGCAACTCCTTGCACCAACATATTTAGAGAATGATTTCATGGTGACAAGAAAGGATGAATGTAAAAATATGGCGATGGCTACTAGAAGAACGTCCTCCAACACATATAGAGAGAATAATGTTCCTTCTTCCTACACAACTCAAAGGTTGAAACCTAAACATCTAAATGAAAAAAGAGTGAAAGGTCTATTATTTATATTAAGGGGCATAAATGCGGTGATAATAAATTATTATATATAGATTGTGAAGAGGAATAAGCAAAAGAAGGGGAATCATCTGTAGCTGAAGAAATAGAAGAGAATACTCCCACCATATCTTGTCATGCATTGGATGAAATTAACACTCCTCAAAGTCTCAAGATCGAAGGATATATCAAAAAGAAAAAGATAATAGTTTTGATTGATTCTAGTAGTACTCATAATTCATTGTAAATTAGCCAAAGTTCTCAATTGCTTTGTATATCTAGCACCGGAATTCCAAGTAATGATTGTTGATGGAGGAGCTATCAATTGCTCATGGAAATGCCACAACATCAATATTACTATGGGGGAATATGTGTTGAATAGTCCTATGATTGTTGTCCCAATGGGTGGTGTTGATGTTGTCTTAGGGGTTCAATGGTTACAACCATTGGGAAAAATGGATTTTGATTTTCAAAAAAATTTCATGAAATTTTCTTGGGGAGGAAAATAATTTGACTTAAGGGGTATTACAGGGAATCCATGCAGGGTGATAAGCTCTAATGGCATGACAAAGTTGTTGAGAAAATGACATCAAGGTGTAATTGCACAATTGTGCTATGATATTTTTCAAACATTTAAGCCTCCTATTCCCATGGATATCTAAAGGGTCATTGAGAAGCACTCCAAGGTATTTGAATATATTCCAAAATGTATTCCACCTACTCGAGATTTTGATCATGCTATTCACTTAATTTCAGGAAGTGTTCCTCCTAACATCAAATCTTGTAGATACCCTTATGTCCAGAAGAGTGGAATTGAGTGTATGGTTGAAGAAATGTTAGAAGTTGGAATAATTAGGCCTAGATAAAGTTATTACTATTTTCTAGTGGTAATGGTACACAAGAAGGAGGGATCATGCCATATGTGTCTACATTATAGAGAGATCAACAAGATCACCATTAAAGATAAGCTTCCCATTCCTTTCATTGATGAATTGTTAGATGAACTACATGGAGCAATTTACTTTAGAAAGTTTGATCTCTGTTCAAGGTATAATGAGATTAGAATGAAGGAACAAGACATCCAAAAAATAACATTCAGAAATCATGAAGGTCATTATGAATTTTTGGTCATTCCTTTTGGCCTTACGAATGCACCTTCCACATTTCACGTTTTGATGAATTCTATTTTCAATCCCTTCCTTAGAAAATATGTGTTGGTATTTTTTGATGATATACTAATCGATAGAAATTATTGGGAAGAACATGTTCAACATGTTGATAGGGTGCTACAACTACTAAAGGAGCAACAATTATATGCATAACCTTCTAGATGTTTCTTTGGGGTAAATGTGATAGAGTATTTGGGTCATATTGTATCTCATGAAGGTGACAAGGTAGACGCTAACAAAATTAAATCCATGATGGACTGGTTGATTCCAAAAACCTTGAAGAATCTTAGAGGATCGTTAGGTTTGACAGGGTACTACCGCAAGTTTGTTTGGAAATATGGAAGAATAGCAGCACCTCTAACAACATTATTGAAGAAGGAATCATTTTCATGGAATCTAGAGACAACTTAAGCATTTGAACAACTTAAATAGGAAATGTAAAAAGCTCCTATTTTGACCACACTAGACTTAAAAAAACCTTCATTGTGGAATATGATGCCAAGAGAAATGGAACCGGTGTTGTTATAATCTAGGAAGGATGACACCTTGATTTCAAAATTCGACCAATCAAGGGAAATAACTTATAGAAACCAATTTATGACAAGGAAATGATGGCAATACTACATGCACTTAAGCAATGACATCATAACGTAATAATTAGTCACTTAAAGTTCAAAATAAATCATGATAGTCTTAAACACTTCTTGGAACACATACTATCTTTACAAGAACAACAAAAATAGGTAACCAAGATGTTGGGATATGACTTTGAAATCATCTATAAAACGGAGAACCAGAATGTGGTGGTAGATGCACTCTCTAGAAAATATGAGGATTTTTAGGCATTACTTTGTGTGATTTCAATTATACAACCTGATTGGGTAGTAGTAGAAAAGAAAGAAGGGAATGATGACCTATCTATGTGGACACTCATTGAAAAGATACAAAAGGATCCCAACATATCAGATCCTTTTGTGTGGAAGAATGAATCACTATAGTATAAGGATAACTTATATATATGTAAGAACTCCCAACTCAAACAAAAGATCATGTTGGAAGTACATGCCTCTCCTATAGGTGGGAACTCATGATTCCTAAAAAAATACCACAGGGTTAAGAAGGAATTCTTTGGTAAGGTCTTAAATATGTTATTTAAAGGTTCATGGTAGAATGTTTGGTTTTCCAAAAATAATGTCAAAATAGTTAAGACCCCATGTCTTTTACAACCATTAGAAATACCTTGTCAGTGTTGGGAGGAATTCTGAATGGATTTTATCACATGTCTACCCAAGTCAGAAGGGAAAAATGTTATTATGGTGATTGTTGATAGAATCACCGAGTATGCACACTTTTGTGCACTCTATCACCCCTTTAATGCAAGCACAATTGTTGATCCCTTCATGGAAATAATTCAAAAGTTACATGGAAACCCAAAGATTGTTGTAAGTGATAGAGATCCAAATTTCACTTGAAAATTTTGGACTGAGTTATTTTCTTGTTTGGGTGCCCAGTTGGCTTACATCTGTTCTTATCATCCTCATTCTGATGGGAAAACTAAGATAGTGAACAAATGTTTGGAAGGCTATCTTTGTTGCTTTGCATATGATAAACAAACACAATGGGTGAAATGGTTATCTTTGGTAGAATGGTTGTACAATACTTCGTTCCATACATCATCAAAAATGTCTCCATTAATGGCACTTCATGGGTACCACCCTCCATCTATCACATCTCCCTTAAAAGGAAACTCTACATTTCAAGTTGTGGAATATCACCTAGAGCACCCACAAGAAGTTCTCTAGCCACTGAAGGACAACCTAGCTATACCAAAAAAATAGGATGAAACACCAAGCATATCAACATCACAGTGAAAGGATTTTTGAAGAAGGGGACTGGGTATTTTTGAGGCTACAGTCTTTCAAACATATGTCCCTCAAGAAACTAAATAAATACAATAAATTAGCACCCAAGTACTATGGTCGTTATAAAGTGTTGCAAAAGATTGGTAATATGGGTTACAAATTGGACTTTAAGGGTACACTCGGAATTCCATGTTTCTTTCTTAAATAAGGTAATATGAGACAATATCCCAATTCAAACTACCTTTCCATAACTTGATGAAGAAGGAAAATTCATATTGGAACCTCAACAAATCACTGAAACAAGGACCAAACAACTACACAATCGGGCTATTACGAAGTACCTCATCAAGTGGAAGAAATTACCAGTTGAATATTCAACATGGGAAGATGAGTCCTTCATACAAAATAATCCATAACTAATCAAGCATTGAGGACAACCCTCGTCTGAAGGGGAGGGGAATGTTAAGCCCTAATTTTTGGCACATTACCCCACTATATTGTGGCTCATTACATATTATCGATGTCGGTTTGGGTCTATTAGTGGTAATTTTCATTAGTATTATTATATTAGTTATGTTGATTGAGTCCATTAGTTGTAATTATACCTCTTTGTATCCTAAATATAGGAAGAAGACCTTTTCATTTGAATCATCTCATCTTCTCTTGTCTTGTGTACTTCGTACATTATGTAAGGAGGTTCCCACCTCGAAGAGGGTTGCTATTCATCTCTTTTATTCATTATTAAGGCATGAATTACTTTTCTGGTCTATTTATGTTCTTTTCATGCTCTTTCCGGGGCTTGGTTGCATAACACCAAACCTTGTTCAACATTTGGATAATGAGTGAATCATGCTAATCAGATCACTAATTCATGTTTGGAATTTAATAAGAAATTGAAGAAAACCACAAACCTAATTATTCAAGAGATATACCAATATACATTGCTTTAATAAAATCAATCATTGTCCATTCAAAAAAAGAAATTAACAAGTGATGCCAAATCTATGTTGTAAATCAGTTTCTCACTTTGTTTAGAAGATACTGAAGATAAATGTAACAAGGCATGGAAGAGGTGGCATAACGGTTTAAAAAAACACATTCTTTCTATAAAGATATTGAGTTAAAGCATACTTGTATTTTGCTAGTATTCTTATATTTACAAGGCACAATAACTAAACCAATACTAAACTTGGAGACATGTATAAATTAAATCCTATTATCCCCATTCTCAATTTTTGAGCAAATTTAAGTTTTATGAGACCTTGCTTTCTGATTTCTAGTATTTGGTTAAGTGGCCTCTTGAATTATATGCATGCATCCTTTTCTTTTGTCTTCTTGCATTCTAGACAGGAATCTTAAAGAGATTTTCACTTTTCATATTTGTTTTTTATTTTTAAAATTGTATTATTGAAAAAAATTAATTAAGAATTTGATTAGCCAAATTGCTTGAGGAATACATAGTTTGTGTTTCCGTATGTTGGAACTGCACCAACTAGTATTCCTCGAGCAATTTGGCTAACACTTCAAACCACAAAAGCCTCAAAATTAAGAATTTGATTTTCAAAATCTTCTCCATGCCCCCTCTAACAACTTTCATGTCAATTTTACAATTAACACTCTTACTAATAACAATTACTTTGAGATCAAAGTTACCTCCACCAAAGTCAAAATTTAGGATTGTCTTCTTTTGATTTGATGAGTATACATGTGTATAAAACCTATAATTTATCATTGTAACTATGGGTTCATTAGTGAGTCCCATGAAATTAAAGTTAACAATGATGAATGCATATTGAGTAGCTCTCCTTTGAGAATCACTAAATAGACATGCTTAGGAATCAAAACATTCTTGACATCATGGTTGAGGTGTACTTCAACTATGATCTTCATTTTCATGAAAACCATTGAAGATATCTCGTTTGAACATCTTCCTATTTCTTTTGTAATAGAATTGGATGTTAGGTTTTCCATTATCTTTGGCCATGACTATGAAGGGCCATTGCATCATGTCACTCTAGAATTTCCAATGTATAATATTTTGAATTTCGGAAATATGTGTACTATATAATCTAATTAAATTATTAAGTTATCTAGTGGGAATACTAGTTGATGCGGTTCCAACACAGTAATATTGTATCCACATGTATATCATGTTCTTTTCCTTGAGAATCATATTCAATAATGTTGCTACTAGTAAAAATAAAATTCTCTCTTTCACTGCAACGTTGCTTGACTCTAAATAAGTTTTTTATGGGATGTTTTTCCCTTGTCATATTTTTACATGAAAACTCAAATTACCAATATGGTCTAGAATACCTAAAATTCCATAAAAAACTATAATCAAGTGCTTAATATTATGTAACATGCAAAACTTAAGATTTTTTTTGTTGAAATCATAACTAGTTGAAATACTATTAATTATTTTCTAGTTAATTCAAATTATTATTCTAGTTGAAAATGTGATGTTTTAGATTCCTTTTCCACAACAACCATTCCATAATCTAAATTAGTTTTACATGAAATTTTCAAGATATTCCAATGAGATGAAATATCACTAGATATTGTTCCTTTAGACTTTACCTCATAATTCTTTGAAAAATATGTACCATTTGTTTTCATGAATTTTCTTCGTTGTTACACTTACTCATACATTTTAGATAACATAGGTCAATATCATAAAATCCATTTGCATATTTCTAACATTATAGTAGAAAAAGGAACACTGGCATATTAGTGGCAAATTTTTCACACATGCAAAGTTAAGTGCATGCAAATTTTCCATGCATCCACACATTTAAAAATTCATTATTTTCTAGAAATATTAGGTTGTTGAATATGTTTTCCAATCCCCAAATGTATTAGCTTGTTGAATATGTTTTCCAATCCCCAAATGCACAATGATGTGTATGACTTGTAATTATTGGATATATCTTTGACACCCTAGATTGAAAAGTGATATGTGGAGTACAATGGGTAACTATGACAACAAACTAACATTCTCCCATAAAGGATTAAAAGTTGTTTTTGGCTTGTTCTCTCATTTTTTTTCGAACCAGCAACTTGCACTTTGTACACGGCGGTGCTAGAGCTGGAGTAGATCATCGAGTCACACAAATAGTAGCAGTAAATCCGGGCCGGGGCCAACCTTAGTTTGAATGTGAGAACGATCTGTCCAACGGCAAGTAGAATTGTCACCGTGGTTGAATAAGGTGTTAAAGGATGACAACACCTCCCGCAAGAGAATATTACGGTCTCCCCCACAAGGAAAGTAACCTGGGCTTCCATCGGGTCAGCCAAAGTCCCCACCACCGGCTCACAAACTCAACCCCTCACCATGAGGTTTGAACATGAGACCTCATGAGGACCAAACCCCACAAAGGCCAACTGATCTACACCTTATGGCTAGCTTGTTAACATTCATTTGTTTTGTTTTAAGCTAGACATGTATCCTATATAATAATGAGAAGGTTTGGAATGAAATGAAATCTATCCGATACTGATAGAGCTTGACCTATCAAGATAAATCAGGAGGTCGATCTTCTTTGAAATTGCTCTCCATCTCCATCTCCCCCATACTAAAAGAAGAAGGTGTAAAAACTTTTTTTTCTCCTTAGAAAAAAAAACGCATCTAAATAAAGATTATATTTAGGGTCAATCAACATACCACTGTTCCTCTATACTATATCTTTATATGTATTGATTATAAAATAAAGAAAAAAGACCAAACATACCATGCCCTGCTACTTTTAGCAATAATAATTTAGTATCACTTCCATAAATTACCCACAACCTACATCCATAACTCCTACTCTATTATGACAGTGACGGTGATATGTCCTACCTTCACCTAACAAATAAAAATCCAAAAATCATAATGTGTTTAATAAATTTTTATCTAAATTATTTTTGGATTTTTATTTATTTGAGTAAAGAAGACTAATTTAGGTATCTTATCAAGACAAAGTAGGAAAATGGTTCATCTTATAGGTGGGTTATGCAAATGAATATAAACCAGTATAGATTCATCTTAAAAAGGATTTTCCAAGTGCCGAAAGGGATCAAATTTCTCTAACTGCAAACCCCTTTTTTAAAGTGGAAATGTTGAGGAAATGTGAACAAAAAGTGTGAAAATGTGAAAACGCTTTTAATTTGTAGTCTTATATATGTGGTTTTAAAAAATATTTTAAATCTAAATTGAGCCGACATGTTATTTTTTCTAATATTTTATTATTTTTTTATAAATGACATGTGGCATCTATAAGATGAGCATGAAAGGACTTACACATCTCCCCCACCGGGCTGTATAATGCGCCTCTTCAACACAATAATAATTGAAAAAAAAAATATTTATAAGTAATTTTTTATATTCATCTAATTGTACAATAATATGATAAAAAAGATAATGTAATTTTGCTCTCATTGTCATCATGTAATACACACATCACTTGCCAATGAAAATCAAGTACGTGTACACCAAAAGCAAATCACAAACGACGAGGTAAATCTAGTGGGGTCAAGTTGTTTTTATATTTTAAGAAAACAATACTTTATGATAATTCCAAATGCTTAAAAGTATCATCAAATTGCAACTAGAAATGCCGCTTTGGTCATGAAGTTGTGGTTGTCCATTTATTGTAGCTTGGGTGGTTGGGAGGAATGAGTGTTACCCTCCCCACCCATGTTGAATTCTTATAAGTGACAAGTTTTCTCTTATTGAGCCCCTTTGTAATGAATAAGTGGATTGTGTAATCTGACCATACTGATGTAACCCAACAATTCTATGTTTGATTCTGGCAAGGCCTTGACACAAAAAGTAAGTTCAAATCCCAACACTTTTACCTGTGAAAAAAAAATTTGATATTTTTAAAAGTAAGACATTATATTATTTATTTTATATTTATTATAACGTAAACTATTTTTTTTGGCATTTTAAGTTTTGGTCATGAAGATGTGGCATTTTTGAAAGCAAGACATTACATTATTTATTTTATAATGTAAACTACCATTTTTTTTTTCATTTTAAGTGAAGGTTTTCTTGTTATTTTAAGTCATATTTGTTACTTATTTACCATTTTGATCTCCTATGACCAAAGGAAAAAGTTGAAAAGCCTTGTGAAAATTTTGGTTTTAGGTGATATTTTCATCTTTAAAAATGCATGTTACACTTGTAATAAGCATAATATTTTGTGTTTTTTTAATAGTGTTTATATGTTTGTAATGGAGACGGTAATTAATTAGTTATAACTCCATGTTTTTTTAAGAAAACAAATTTGCAACTTGCATAGAATTAAAATTATAAGAAACATATTAACATCAACTTATATGATTTAATGCTTAACAACTACATGTCCAAACAATAGCCATTAAAGATAACAATAACAACTCCATCAATTTGGCTTGCATGCACATACTATTTATGACTTACACATAATTATTATTAATTGGCATGTGTATTACTAATGGAATCATCATAAATGTGTACATTTCTAAATGGAACAAAATGAATTGTGACACTTGAACATGGATTCCATATGAAATTAAGTAATTCAATTATTTAGTTATAACTTGTTGGCTCTCGGGAGGTTTTTTACACTTTTGGGTACCAGTTTTGAACAAAGCAATTGGAGTGTGAACGAAGTTGTGACAAAGTGCTTCAACAAGGTAGTCAACTCCAAAGATGTGACCGAGTTTTTGAGAAGTGTTGAGGACTGGAAATTCGCAGGCAACAACAGCAAGGGATTCTCCCCAGTCAACATTCCCAACTAGCCCGTGACTGTTTGGTGTAGGGAATCCGTTCGGTTTGCGGTCCAGCTACTGTAGGTCAAGTAACAAAAATAAAAGGTTTTACCGGTTGCGGCCCGGTCCACCGTATATATTTTTGTATTTTTGATTTTAAGTATGATATGCAAGTGCCTACCTAACATGCGGATTGATTGAGAATGCAAGGAGTGTTCACAATGTGATGCGCAGGTTCTTACCTCTCGTCTTAGGCTCTCCTGCATCTAAATCACACACAACAAGAAATTGAATCTAACTACCTACCTATCCCCGGGGAGCGAGATTGTCACTTATTAATGAGTAATGTATCTTGCGCATGCATTATAAAGAGAAATTACAGATAGCTGATATTTCTTTTGAAACACATGAACAATTAAAGATATTTAAACAATCAGATAGCCAATTTCTTATGAACAACATTCATTACTCATGGTGGTAACTTTCATAAACTGAACCATAAATCATTCAGACAAGAACATAGGTCCTAGGAGTTAGAATGATCTCACAGTTAATGGACACAAAGCTGAAAATGAAATATTTCCTCTTCAACAAATCCATAGCATAACATTTGAACATCCCACCAAGCTTTCTCCAATAGGAAAACTGTAATTCTCTATTGCAAAAGGAAAATAGTTCTTCTTACAATATGTCTTCACTCATCTAACTGGGAAAAATTCCTTTTCCCATCTAAATATCCTATATTTATACAAAAGAACAAGACTGTTGGGCTGCCCACGAGTGACTCTTGGGCTTCCCCAACTCTTCACCTCCCAAAATTTACTTTCACTAAGTGTTTATAAAATTTAAAAAATATTATAAAAGTGAACAAATGTTCATGAGGAGGTCCCTGCTTGATTATTCAAAAACTTCTTCCACGCTGAGGCCTCTGAAGAAATACTTTCAAATTCAGAAGGTTCCAAGAATCGAATATTTATTTCGAATTTTGCAGCCTGGTTTCTGATGACCTCTATTCTGGCTGTGCTCAGGCGAAACTGGTCTTCTAATAGCTGCACACTAACCATGGAATGATCTACCTCATTCCTTAGGGTTTGTTCATCTAAAGATTTAATGTGCTGTATTCTTTTTTCATCTTCATGATACCTTCTTTGCAAAATTTCCAAAAATAGGCTGTGGTCCGGAAAAGCATCCATTCTTTTCTTAGCCTCTACCTGGCATCGATTATGAGTGATCATAAGTCTCCTGAAGAATTATGCACACGCCCCTCTTGTATTCTTAACAACCTTCTTGAACTCCTCGGTTGTGTTGATGGAAAACTCCAACAAATCGTAGTCCTGCCTGAGGGCTTGTTGATATTTTGAGGGTAACTCTGCAGGAGTTTCTTCATTAGCTTCTAACCTTGCCATCCTTCCTGTCAATACTTCCAGGATGTCCCGAGATCTGTAAAAAAAATATGAAGAGGTCTCCAAAATCTCTTCCAACTAGCTGTCTACCTGCAAAACCTTGCACCTTTCTTCCTCTATGGCTACTTGTAGCTGGTGCATCTTGGCTCTCTGTGCCAGAACGTGCTCCTTGAAAGGCTGAAGACTAACCTACTATTCCCTGGCTTCTTTTAAAGCTGCTGTCAACGAGGTAATATGCTCTTTAAGTTCTTCCTCCTGCCCTTTATATTACCTCTCATTTGCTTCCAAGGTAGCCTTTTGTAGTTCCAAGTCCCCTATCCTGCTTAGCAATTGCTCCTTTTCAGCCCTCAATTCCTGATATTCCTACTGCACTTTTTCCAGACACTCTTAGGTGATCTCCATAGATCTCTTCTCTATCTGGAGGACCTGAAGCTCAACCTTTGAAGACTTGATTTCCTTTTGTATGTCTTCAAACTTTCTTTTTAACTGATTATTTTCTTCCCTTTCCTTTCTCAAGGTATCTTTGAGCTGAGAAGAAGACTTCTTTGACTGCTCAAGATCCATCATTATTTTATCTACGTTGTCCTCGGAAGCATGGATCAGTGTAGCCCCCTCTCTGATAGTGAACCCGGGGTCTCTGTCTGTCCCGTATACAATAGTTGTATCATTTATTATCTTGCCAGACAGCCCCCCGGTTTCAACCTTCCTCTTGGTCCTCTTTACTATCCTTTTCTTTTCTTTATCATAAAAGATAGTATTAAAATCCGGTACCTCCTCCCCTTTCTTCCATTCAAAGGGGATTAGCCTAAGGGTGGGGACCATAGACTGTCCTGGTGCACTGGCAGCAGGCACTTCAGGATCTTGAATGTCAGGGTTTTCCAAGTCCTGAGCCTGAATGTCTGCCGCGTCAGAAGCTGATTGCTCTGTCACTGCCTATGTCAGCTTTATCTTCTCTGCTTCCTACTTCTTCAGCTCCTCATCTATCTTTCTTTTTCTTTCTTCTTCTTCACTTTTGGCAGCTTCTTCTGCCTTTCTGGATGCCTCTTGTGCAACTCTTCTTTTCTCCTCCTCCTCTCCTTTTAGCTAGCCTTCGGCCTCTTGGGCTAGCCTCCTAGCCTCTTCATTCCTTTTCCTGGTTTCCTCCTCCTCGGCCTTTGCCTGCTCGTCCTATCCCTTTCCACCTTTGGTGGTGATCTTATTTTTAAACCTTCTTCTTAAGGTCGTCATGTTTTGTGTACTGTGGAAAATGGACTCTTCTCTGTCCCAGTGGCTAGTGTATTCAAAATGTACATTCGCCTCTTTGCAGTGCTCTGCAACCTTGTTCCAGGAGTCATTCCTGTGGAAATGCATTTCTCCAAAATGGAACTTTTCCAATTCCTCCATGAATTCATCGCCCTTCTTTACCCTGGTAAATTTGTAACTTCCCAATATGAAAGGCAAAGTAGGGTATGCTGCTTTCTTACGCTCAAATATAAAACTTCCTATGCCATCTAAAAAGACTTGTCTAACTGCCTCTTTGTGGATTACATAGTCTGTGGCATACTTAGGTAGTAGTGAGGGAGCTCTAGAGCATCCAAACATTCTGAAATATAGTCCATCTTCAGTCAAATAATAGTCCGCATACTCTTCAATCACCTGCAATGCCTCCTCCGACATGCAGTCGCATTCTTTCAAGAAAATTAGGGTGTACAATGGCATAATGAAATGCTCACACACTTCCCTGTAGTGACTGTGGTATTTGTGGGCCCACAGTGGCTTGTATGATGAGTAAACTGGTGTTCTTTCCCGGTCCCAGATGCACCTCAGGTTGTGGAAGGGTTGATTGCATAGTATGCAATCAATCAGTATGGAGCTCATGTAGAACTCTGATCTCTTTTGGGACACCCCTCCTAATGCTGATGTCATGCAGGCCGAGAGGCTATTGGACACAATGTTGGCCCAATTGAAAATGGTCCCCTATGTTGCAACATAGAAAATTATCGGCACCCATTCCAATTTGAAGCTTTTACCATGGGCTCTCCCGAAAATCCTATTCAGCATCAAGGAGATGAACCTGTAAGGGGTTCTTAGACTTGTAGTGTCATATTCTCTAGTTGGCCTAGTTCTAAAGTATTTTCCAAGCATGAGCATCCTCTTGAGTGTCTTGACGAGGTCCATCCTGATGCTTTTCAGCCAGTCTTCAGTCAGATATATTTGCGCTTCTGGCAAGTGGTAGGCCAGGGCTACATATCCAGGGCTATAAGCAGCATAACCCTGTTTATCAACATTTTCCAGAATCATGGTGGTCACATCTACCCTGGGAAAAATCCACCCAATCACCTCTGAGCATGGAAAGAGTTCAGGTCTCGTAGCAATTTTCATTAATGAAGACCTCTCTATGTTGGCATAGATGTTTTCTTCCTCAAAACCTATGTCAGGCACCTCTCGGCGCATAATCAATATGTAGATTTCTCCCCACTGATATTCGGGCTCCACACCAATTATGCATTTGGTGTCTTCGTAAGTATATTCGACTCTGGTGATGACTTCAACTTTGGGTTCCTCTTCGACCGCGGGAGCCTTCTTCTTTTGATGTTTAGACATCTTAAGTTCCGAGGAATTTCCCTGTCATGTACAGAAATGTATTTTAGGTTCTGTTAGGTCATTTCCGGACAACTTTTAAAGATAAAGATAACAATATAAGCGTTTTACCTCATCTGCGTTAAACATGACTGCAGTTATAAAAAATAAGCAAAACATGTTCAAACAAATGCTTCTGCCCAAAAACTAAAACCAGCTTATTCCAACAAAGTTCGGATGTGGAAAAACAAGGCCTTCGTAAAAAATGAAAACAGTCCCGAGTCCTCTCTTGGAGCCACGACCTACACGTTACACAGAACACCTAAGGCACCTAATCTAAAAAGCTCAAGGGGGACGCTACATGTGATAGCACCCTAGAATATTGTACATGCTCATTTCATGGTCCATCTTAGACCGGGTAATGCGATTCTACCCCAGACCGGTTCAGGGTTCGAATTCGACAGTGAACAGGGTCTCCCTAAGCAGTGGACTGAAAACAACACTGAGGTCTTGGTTCACGAAATGAGGGAAACTGCACCAGTGGAAACAAACCCGACATTCCCTAGGAAAGCCATGAAATCCCTCCCCGGACGACCAAACACAAAATGGGGAAAACTGGTGCGGACAATGTAACGGTCGTCTGCACCGGTTTCCCCAAAAATCAAGTGCAGCCTATAAGACCATAACGACCATGAAAGAAAACATAAAGTAAACAACAAAGGCCCCCCCCACTGACAGTCACACCATTCACCTCATAATATATACATGTCAAGACAGAAACCTAAGTAAAATACTAACCATGGAGACAACAAAACAACTCGTCCAATTGAATGGAACGGGAAAACGAGCACGAGGGCCTGCCTGGCACTGCTGCACGACTGGCGGGAGGAAAACCGTTGAACTTCCACAGCGGAGCCACCTAGGAGTGAGGGTACCAACAGCGAGAATCCTGGTCTGCCCGAGCGAAAACGACAGTGCAGAGAAAATTCCAAAAATAACGATAAAATAATAAACCACCCAATTCCACTATATATACTCCCCGGTCAACTATAATCGGCGGGAAGAAAAAGGTCATCGGGCGGTAAAAAGCTAAGGGATCAGTGACCAAGTCAATATTGCCTCTGTAACGGTGGATGATGAAACAGTTAGGAGAACCGCAAAGGCATCGGTAGAGAAACAAAACGATACTCGCATCGGAGCTCGCAAGACTAAAGCATCAGAGCAATAGAAGGCTGGAGAGCCGCAACGACGAAACCACCAAATAAACCAAGTTCCGCAGACCGGAAAAAATTGGAGAAAAAACCAACATGACTTCGACCAAAAACATCGGTCCCATGGAAAATAAAATCAAACTACACCGGAAAGACAACGCTTTTCAAAGCTGCAACGACGAACGCTGAAATCTCAAGGATCAGTGAAACAAAAACGGCAGGGTCGAAAGAAGTTAATGCAATCATCGGGGAACTTCGTAATGCGCCATCTTCAACTACGGAAACCATAGAGACAATACATTATGGTGGTATTCCAACAAGCCACCGATTAAGACAAATAAATAAAAGCATCAAAGAAAACAAATCTTGGATCGGACTCGGCTTCTTGTTACCTCTCAGCAACGGTGGGCGTGCAGCTGAATAGACTTCCGACTTAAACATCCAAAACACTTTCGATGGAAAGGCAAAACTAAAAAAAATAGTGAAACATCACTGGCATAAAAGTAATCTTTGCGCAGAACATCAAGCAAACCCAAAAGCTGAGCCA
The DNA here is from genome assembly GCA_001517045.1 of Pseudotsuga menziesii. Classification (NCBI taxonomy): domain Eukaryota; kingdom Viridiplantae; phylum Streptophyta; class Pinopsida; order Pinales; family Pinaceae; genus Pseudotsuga; species Pseudotsuga menziesii. The sequence goes on along the minus strand of LPNX010746620.1, from coordinate 426,026 downwards.
AAATGAATTAAAGGAGGGTCCCGAAATTTTTTGAATTTTGGGAAAATTGTTGCAGCTGCAACAAGAAGTTAAACTGTTTTGACGAAGTTCGACCGAAAGGTTGGTTAGGCAGTGAGAAAAGTTTGTCCACTTACATTATTGGGATCGGGTAGTGGGCACAGGATGAAAGGATGGAAAGAGCCTATAAAATGAAATGGGTTGGGATTTATGTGGTTAGACAATTTTGGTGAGAAGATACATGCTTTTTATATTCTGTTGAAGTGAAGTTTATGCCGTGTTTTTGTATATGCTGAAGTATAAGCTAAGTAGAGTCAAAATGATGAGGTTAGATCTATAGGACTTGTGCGCATATATTTTGTAATGGGTTGTTGAGGAGATGTCTGTTGGATGTGTGCGCAAACTTAAGTGTTCTTGCTGCGTCTCTTAATGATAATGAATTCTTTTGTGGTTTTTCCCGTCTTGGTTTTCCACGTTAAATCTCTGGTGTCAATTGTATTTGATGTGTGTGTTGCTTTGCTATTTTCTTGTTAATGCATCAATTGATAAATAAATGTGATGAATGGATGAAGTAATAAATGAATGGAAAGCTATGCTACCGTATGGTTAATCTCATGGTTGAAGTTGTTAATATCCATTGTAGTTGCTGATATGTCGAAGTTACTTCTGTCAAAGTTATATTTGTGTAGTATGGTCATATTCCCCTTATGTACTGTAGAATCCTAGTTCCTACAGTCTTCATAGGTACTTCAGGTGAGACCTCATCTGCTATATTGGTGTTTCCGAAAGGGATACTCCCCTTTTGGTCCGATATATTGGGTCTTTGTTGGTATGATGTTGTTTGGAACCGGGTTGTGTTAAGATTGTGCTAACATAAATCTATTTACTAAATTCCCAGTAATAATCATCAATGATAGCAAAAAACATTCCATCATTCTAGACAACTCCATCGATTTGGCTTGTATGCACATAATATTTAAGGCTTACACACAGTTATTACTAATTGGCATGTGTATTACTAATGTAATCTTCATAAATATACACATTTCTAAATGGAACAAACTTAATTTAACAATGATTTGTGACACTTTCACATGGAGTCCATAAGAAATTAAGTAATTCAATTATTTAGTTATAACTCTATTTACTAAATTCCTAGTAATAATCATTGAATATAGAAAAAATAGTTCCATCATTCTAGCTTGCATTCTCATAGCACTTATGGCTTACACACAATTATCACCAATTATCATGTATAATATTTATGATTATCATAAATGTGCACATTTCTAAATGGAATAAACTTAGTTTAACAATGAATTGTGACCCTTGCATATACAAAAATCTAATATTGGTTTAATATCACACTTTACCACTTTGAATCACAAACAATATTACCATATAGCATTATAAATAGGTCAAGTCCATTCTATTATAGAGTATCAACAATTTTACATTAAGTTTTCACAAATGCTATCCAACATCTATATAAGGGGCACATCAACTCTCTCTTGCAAATTATTTGAAGCATAAACAAATTCCCATTTAGTCGGATTCTTCTATTCCATGTAAAACAGTTTCTTAAAAAACACACAATAATAATAGTACATACAATTTTAATTCCATCTCAGGTAAAAAAATATTAGGATTATGAACATTATTTGAAATTTGATTCCCAACAATTAATCATAATCTACCACCCATAACATATAACTTACCTAAACATACACTAACAAAGCAACACCATTTGGAAGACCTTACATTCCACAATTTGTTTTACGGGTGTACTACTTCATAAAATTATTGTTGGGCAGCACATTCTAGGTCCATTGGATACATAAATGAAGTTGTCAACCACCACATGAACATATGTCTAGTGTACCACATTTATCCTTATAACAATGCTCCATCTTGTTTATAGTGTAAAATGGGGTTTGTTTGAGTCACTAGAGCTGGAAATTTCCATTGCAATGATGCCCAACTACTGAACTATGTCCTCCTCCATGTGTTTGGATCCCATTGACTAAACCTTTGTATAATGAGCATATTTAGACATAACTATGAGGATGTTCAAATGCATCTCAAAATCATTGAATGAATTGGAAATATGATTCCACTTTCCAACAACAATGTTCTCTATAATCCTTTGTTTTTCATCCTATAAATCCATATGGATTAATGTTGTCAATAATACCTTACATACCGTCAATCCTTGAAATTAGGAGGCCAAACATCCTCATAATTTTCCTTATGTCTCCCTATTCATCCTCTCCCACATCAACAGTTTCTGCAAGGTTGTGAATGCCTGAATTTTAAAACAATAATAGGAGAGAGAAGATCCCTTCCAAAGGAGAAAAATCCTTATTTCGTAGAATGAACTGACCACCAATGGGGCCAAACAACAAGACCACATAATCCTCACATTTACAGACAACAACATGACCCTTGGTTTTCCTAGAATAAAATTAGATGAAGCAATTCTGCCTATCGAAGGTCCTCATATGAGGAAGGAAGGTTGACTCTGCACATGAAAGATAGATATCGATGCTTTATTTCTACCTTCCATTCTGAGCATGACCACCAACCTAGGTCAAAATTATCCCACTTATGCCATGAGAAAATTGAAAGGAGGCCATAAAAAGATTCAAAGTAGAGAGAAGAAGCATGAAGTGGAGGGATCTTAAAGCACGAGGGAGTGTTAAGGCTCCCTCATATACAATATACTTGTGGTGGTATCCTACATGCAAGGGATCCTTCCTGAAGTTATGCACGCTTCCAATTCATAGAGACATTAAATGTTTCTTTGAATTCTTGGAGCTACCTCCACCCACATATGTATACTAAGGGAGACACATTCTTTCAGGAGAGACTCTATTTTGGCTGATAATTCCACTATCTACCTTTATTGCCTCATTAGTTAATTGATCAACTAATGAGTTGTTGGGATTTCGAATATGCAAGATCTTGATCTCACAGATTTTATTTAGTCAACATATGATATACTCATATATTCTTGAGAGAATAATTCCCTCTTTGAAAACATTTTCCCTTTTCTGCTTAATCACCATTAAAGAGTCTCTTAGGATAAGGATTTTTTGAATTTAGAGACTATGAGTGATCTCCAAACCCATATATAGAGCATAGAATTTCGCTTAGTTATTGTTTTCCATACCGATTCCCAAATAAAATTTAAGTTCCTTTTCCATTAGATTCCAAAAGGACTCTCATTGGCCCTACCACCCCTAGATGATCTTTTGAGGCACCATTAAATAAAATATTGTGGAATTTTTGAAAACTTAATCAATCCCGTTTTGATCACACACATATACTAAGAGGGTATAAGAAAATTTTATTTACTTTTTCAAACATTCATTAACCATAAGAAGATAATCACACATGGGATCTATTGACTGCAACACACGGGACACAATATTTATGTGGAAACCCTTTTAGGAGAAAGCAAAAAAAATTCTCTTTATATTTATTTGTAGGAGCCAACCTACTGTTAAAAACATTTGTAGGCACCAACCTATTGTAGACACTAATACCGTTGGTACAAAACCTGGTACGGACCAACCTACTCTTACATATCTTTGTAGACACAAATACCCACCTCTAAGGAACAACTTAGCAAGAGACACCAATCTCTTTGTTTGAGCGGCACCAACCTTCAAGTTACAATTTCTTCTTTAGTAAATATAAACTTTTTAAAATCCAATAAAATTTACACTACCTTCATTGAGTCTACTTGCTACTTCTTCCTTCATTAGGTCTGACCAAAATTTGAATTTCCAAATGGTAACTTCCCAAAGCTTGTTTTTTTGACCTCTTCCTAAGAACAAACTTGTGATCATGCCACGTATTCAATTTTTCAAATTCGATCACGAAATTTTTACATGAGGTACTTCTTTATGTCTCCTCAGATCCCTGAAAATTTCACAGTCTGATAGACAATAATTTATAGATAAAATGTCAAGATGACCTATTTGAAACTTATTTAGGACCATAGAAACCCTAAAAGCCACAGCGTAGATCTCATTATGTATAGCGATCCAAAGTCTATTTTTTTTTACCTAAGGTACTTCTATATGTCTCCTTATATCTATGAATATTTCATAGTATGAAGAGTCCCAGAAAATAAGTTATAGAAAAAATGTCAAACTGACTTGTTTGAAACTGATTTCAGGACCATTAAAAAAACCCTAACTTCTATAGGAAATATCTAATAAATTATACTGATAAAAATGTAAAAACAATTGACCACATGTGCTCATATATCTCACTTCTTTATCCTCAAAATTTCATGGCTTGAAATATCGCATAAAATACATTATAGCAAAAATTCCAAACTGATATGTTTGAGACTGATTTCAAGACCATTCAAAAACCCTAACTTACAGAGGGCATATCTCAAAAAGTATAGTGAACCAATTTATTAAATTTTGACCACATGTAGTCATAAATCTCAATTATGCCTCCTCAAAATTTCATAGTTTGAAACATCCCAAAATGTATGTTGTCACAAAAATTCTAAGCTAATTTGAAAGTGATTTCGTAATTCTCCCCTTTTGGAATGATATTCATGAATATTTTCTTACCCAGTTCTTCAAATGTTATTACAATTTTACACAAACTCTCTCAATACTTTATCTTTTTGTATTTCATCATAACCCTTCATGAAATGACATGTTCATTAAAAATCACATGTTACTTAAAAAAGACACAACACCCATTAATTAAATAATTAGTTTCCTTTTTCATTTCACTTTTTCAAATACCATGGGATTCCAAACCAAGGGTTTGAAACCACCATTTCACATTTTACTTTTTCATGTGCACCGATTTTTTAATATACTTATAAAGCTATATATAAATCAATCTAGAGATGCTACTTCTTGCTTGAAAATGCCTTAGCATAACATTAATAACAACATGAAAATTTAATGCCTTAATATGACATTAATACAACATAAATACTTTGATATCAATGACAATCATTCCAACAATCCCTCCCTTTGTCATTGATGGCAATCCCATAGTGAAACACATAATCCACCAAACATAGAAATAATTTCCCCATTATTTGTAACTCTCCCCATTTGACATCAATGTCAAAGGGATACTCGTCGTGATCTTGCACTTCTTTTATTATAAACACTTCTTATCCAATATGCATATGTATGTGTTCATCGTTATTAGAGTAAAATATTCACCTCTTGAGTATCACAAGCCAAAGTCTAAGGTGTCCTTTAGATATTTGAATATTCTTTTCACTAATTCAACATGAGTTTATTTTGGTGCAGCTTGAAACCGTGTAGCCAATATTACTACTTGAATATTGTCCATCCTTGATGCTGCCACATATAGTAGATTCGTAATCATTGGCTTGTACAATGTTTGATTTTCTTCCATAGATTTATCATCTTTGGTCAATTTGCAACTTGTGACCATGTGTGTGTTGACTAGAGCACAATATTCCATTTTTAACTTCTTCAACATTTCCTTGATATACTTAAGTTGTGAAATGAATATTCCTTGGTTGAATTGAGAAATCTATAAAGCAAGAGGGAATGATAATTCATCAGGCATAGACATCTCAAATTATTTTGCATTTGTATTGCAAACTCTTGGCACATTTTGTTCATGCTTCCTCCAAAAATAATGTCATGAGAACAATCAACTGATTTTCTCCTACTATCTATATGTAGAGAGTAGTGTCACCAGCAACCCAAGATAATCAATATATATATCTACTGTAAGAAATATTACATCTCCAACATTAGTTGAACATGGTTCAGTCGGTTTCAACAAATCCAAGTCAATTTAACAAGAAATAATAAGACATCAATTAGGATCGCATACCAATAACTTCAAGATTTTCCCCTTCGATGGATCAATAAGTAGCAGCAATAGTTTTCGTTAAATATTCCATACAAAAAAAATACTCAATCAAAACTCCAGTTAACTGTCAAATCAGGTTGATCCTCAGATGACCACTTCCAAGACAATCATAAGTAAGTAAGAGGAACGCCATACAATTGTACAACCCATGATACTTAATTATATGAAGTCCTCAAATATCTGTTTAAACGATTCCATGACCATCCACATATCCAACCACAATCTATCTTGGTAGTCAACATTGGTCCACAATTTTGTCTTTCACTTTTCTTTTGCAAAGATCTGAAAGCATGAATATTATTCCTTTGAGTTTTATGGTGAGGATGATTATAGGTCACACATTTTTTTGTTGGATGATTGTTGGGTGTTTTATTGTCTTAATGAATAACCAAATATTTAATTATTGACCATGGATGGTAATCTTAGAGTTGTGGCAAAGTATATGCTGAGGTAGAAGGGTACCTAAGATATCGACTCGGTAGACCTTAAAAATATTTAATAATGAAAAGATCGAAAGATCTTTCAAAATGAAAAACTGAGTCAAACTTCAGAAATACAACTACTGAACTAATTAAACATAATCTATTCAACAGACAATAAATAGTATCAAGTTATACTACTATATTCTGTAATTACAAAATATAAAGAAAATATAATTCTAAGAAACATGATTTAATTAAAAGCAACCACCCTTATAAAAGATGGAGATTACTAATCAATTATTCAAAATCTAAACTAGGAACATGTAATAATTATGAACAAATTCAGAAACCTATTAATGAAATGATTCAATTCACAACTAACCATATAAAAAGAAGAAACTATGTTATCTGAAACAAAATTACAAATTAAGAAATTTGACAGTAAAACTATTCATGTATTAATGAATACTCAAAACTTAAACTAAGCTACTTAATTCCATTCTCCTTGAGGATTTTGGGGACATGGATCGAATGTGATAGGAATTGGAGTAAATGTATCAAAATGACTTTAAAATGTAACAAGGAAACAAAACAGAAGTAAATCTAGTTTAACCTCTACAAAGAGATGCAAGCTAAAAAGTGACCAATTACAACTAATTTTAAACATTGTAATCTATTATTTATCCATGCAAAAATGATACTTTAAGTATTTGAAATAGAATGCTAATTAAAAACTAATCTATTAACAAAGAACCAATAACTTGTATTTCTAATGACTATTATGAAATCGGAAACATGCAAACAATTATGCCATCCGAAGAAGTAAACTCATCAACACAAGCTTTAAGGAAATCTAAGCATACGAAAAATGACTTGAAAATGTAATCTAGAAGCAAGTAGAAAACTTAATAAAGATATTTTTATTTCTAAATCAATTCCTATCCTATGTTCATCTTCATCAATTACAGAATAAGGAGAACATATCCTATGCTTGAACTAGAAATGATGATCAAACCATAATGAACTAATGTACTTTTTAGAGAATGAAATTAACAAGTTTAATCTAAAATCAATATAAATAAGAATGAAGTAAATTAACCTAGGAATGAAATTGAGAAGTTCTAAAGCAGTAATAAATTAAGAAATTAGAGATAAAAGAAACATAATTCAAAAAGCGAACTAATGCAAAAAGAAATGAAAGCTAAGAATAGTTATGGAGCTTAATGGATACTTTATGTGGTTCGAAATAAGGTCCTAATTATATATATGACTACTGGTTAACTACAGGAAATAATACTGTATTCGAAAACTTGAAAAACTGAACTTTAAAGAAGCATAAAAACAAAGCAGGAAATTTTAAAGTCCGAATGATAGTCTAGATGGCGAAAAAAAATGTAAATTATGAAATAAGCAACCTAAATGATCCTGACACCAGCTGGTTTATGCATATGAGGCTATAGTGCAGAAGACAGTAATTAAGCTATTTAGCAATAGGAAGAGCAACTATGCTAATCTGCATCTAAGGAGAGAAATAATTTCCTATTGTATAATAAAACAAGCTAAAAGGTAAGTGAAGCTAATCTACAGCTACCGAATAATTAACAGAGTTGAATCTAACTACGAGCTAAGCCTGAAACATTAAACTAATTAAGATCTAGCTAATTGCAAATGTAAAACTAGAAAACAAATTGAAATAAAGGTTGAAAGGAACTATGCATGACCGATCACTCTAAATTCTGAAAATATAAACTATAACAACAAAACAAAAATTATATTAACAAAAGGAAATATACATTACAGGAGACAAAACAACATCAACTACAGGAAATTCAGATTACATACAAAGACTGTAAATAAAAACTACTTATCTGTAAAAGGAAATAACAGAAATATACACATGGAAGACCTTTGGTTATTGAGTGGCCCTTCTCAAAAATCAAGGGCTACGTCTAAGTCAATTAATCACCCATAGAAGATGAAAATATACACTTAAATAGCTGAAATATAATTTTATTAAACTTGGAACAGAGTTTGACAGAATTTCTATGCCTACCACTAGATAGCTAACTCTCGTCGTGAGAAGTATTTTTATAGTTTTACAATAGAGGAGTAGGTCGACCCTTTCAGTGGTCGATCACTCTAATAATAGACAGTCTTAACTGCTGAGGAAATAACTGTAGAATGGTTCATGACAGTGCACATGTCGTCTTCCTGATTTCGTGGGCGTTGGTTCTCCTCGCGCGAGAAGTTGGTGTGTTGATCTCCTTTGACGTGGGTAGATTATGCGGTGTCAAGCTGAGCGAGTAGGAGCCCGAATATTATAGAATGAGGGCTCATGCACCATGAGGGATGTCATGGCCAACATAACCCATGTCACTATTTTTTCTTTTAGTGCCCTAGAATATTCCAACCAACGAATCCATGGGTATGTATGGAGGGCTGTATGATGGTCTGAATGCAGATGGGCGTCTTCAGCGTGAACGTGCGTCTAAATGGAGGTCTGTTTGAAAACCATAGCCTACAAAAAAAAGTCTATATGCCAAGCACATCTAAAAATGTCACATGATTGTTAATAAAACCATATAGTAATGAAAATTAACCAATATTTGTGTGATATTCAATTACATTCATACCTAGGTTTAATTGATGGTATGAATGGAAAGAAGTATGCCAAAAAAATGACAAAAGTAATGTCGATGAAGCAATTTAATCACAAAAAATGATGACAAAATTGGGCATCAACACTCCCCCAAAATGGAGAGATGCTAGGTCCCACTAAGAAAAACAAAGAGGAAGTTAGGAAGAAGGATGAGTTGCAGTAGCAACTTCCTTCGACTTAGTAGAGGGAATGATAAATTTGGATTTCAACTTCCTGGCTTGTGCCTTCAGAATGTTGTCCCTCTCTTGATGAGAGTCACATGAAGAGGTTATGGCCTTATTGAGATCTTCAATGATCTTGACTTGAAGACATAGATCCTTATTTTCCTGACGAAGATCATCAATCATCTCGGCATATTTTTTTTATTTTGGCCTGTCAACTGTGCTAACTCTTGAGTTAGTCAATCTACTGTTTGCTGATTTAGAGTAAATGGCTCTATAGGGCACTCATAATCTTGAGGAGGACTCAAATTTCTGGATGGTACTTCAAGGTCGATAGAAGGGACTTGTTCTTCAGGACCCATGCCTTGAGTAGATGTAGGAGAGAGCTCAAGAGTAGAGGCTTTAAGTGACTTGGCCAAGATGCAAGCTAGTGTAAGCAGGGGCAAGTCAGAAACGGGTTCATCCACCTGGGAAATTGAACTATCTAGACGAACGGACTAAAGGATAGGTTGAACAATGGTCTGAACACAGTTCGCCTTCCTGTTATTGGTGGGGATTTGAGAAAAAGATGGAAATTCAGTGGTCACAGGGTCGATAGAGGTGGGTGAATGGCCATGCTGAATTGTTCCTGAAATATATTCATCAATATGCACTACTTTAGTGATTTTCTTTCTTTTGGGAGGGGTTTGATTTGGTTCACGGTCATGGGTGTGCCGAGGACGCTTTCAAGAATTTAGATGAGGGTTCAATACCTTAAATACAAAATTTTCCCAGTTTTGGCCCCTCTCCTTCAACTTATGAACGATCAAGAGCTTGATAAGACTATGGTGGTACAGACTACCCATAGGGTTGATCGTATTTTTCCTTACCTGGTTTGACATCTTCTCCAAACTCTTAAGGAAATAGAACGGAAAATTAAGAAACAGTTTATTGACAAAATGTGCCAATAATTGAAAATGGCAAGATTTAAACACAGTGAACTTACCTTCACAAGTTATGAGGTGAATGATAATGGACAAAGGATTAAGGTATTTTGGCTTGATCCATTTTCTGTGAAACCCTTTTGTACCTGGGACATGCTGATAATTTGGCTTGAGAGAGAAATCATGGAATGACCAAGGGAGGAAAAGATTTTTATGCCAACAAGAACCCTCCCTCGGAAGCTTGGTAGCTACTGAAATGGACTCTTTAGTCATTAGAAAGGTGATCTAGCCAACCTTGAACACCTTACCGTTGAACCCTTTTGTGAATAACAGTGAAATTTCCTCATCGTATCCCTGTAGAAGGTGGAGGAACGGGTTCCACCCTACTCGAAAGAAGATATCTCGACATTCTTGGAACTCCAGAATTTGGAACAAGTCTTGATAACTCTCAGGATCGTGGAGGCTAGGTATTGTTAAGAAGAGGCAGAAGTGCAGGGGGTTGCAGAGGATACAAAGGAATGGTGTCTAGATGGTTCTACGAGGATGCCGGTAAGTAAAAATGAGGGTAAGGATTGTGAGTTTAAAATTCGATCCGTTTGGCGTCTAAATGATTGTGAGATCGTGATTTTGCATGCTTGAGTAGTCACACTATGGTTCAATACTTTTAATTGTGTGCCCTAATGATTATTTTGTATGGTTATGAATTATTCAACAATGTCCAAAGTAAACTCTTTGGACAGGTTGAATGAATGATTCATTATGGGATTTATAAAATGCATTTAAAAATCATGATGACTTTAATTAATAGAATGATAGAACACCTAACGATTTCCACATATGACTTGATGAGAGGGTAAGGGTAATAATAGTTGAAAAGATCTTGGAAATCATATCATATCAACATGCGGTTAAATGATTCGTTGGATGAGGTCGAGGTGAGTCCCAATGAAGTGTTTTTATGAGCATAAGAATGAGACCTAATAGTCATAGGTATGGGTTAGAGTATTAAACTCGTATCCCATAATTAAAATTAAAATAAATTAACACCTTGAAATATTTAATCATGCTACTACAATGTTACAGTTTCATTCGGATCATCATTCGACACTCCATTCGGACCGAAATTCGACCCTTTCTTTGATCCTTCATATGGTACCTCTGTACAAAATGCGCTTTGCTGGATTTGCATGCTGCTAATTATGCAGTGAATTTTTCTGGGCTTCCAGCACACAAAAGGATGATGTAAACCAACTTTCTTGAAACTTCAGTTGTGCTCTTCTTTATTCATCATGGATTGGAACAATACTATGCTACTTGCATTATCCTGAAAACACCTATCATTTTGTCAGAGATAAATGAATCTTTTTATAAATAATCAGAAAGTAAAGACAGTTTTGAACCTCCCCCAAACCAAAAATATGTCATGTCCTCAAGCCATCAAAGAAAACTGATTAATACTCAAATGTTTTCAATTAATAGTTTAGACAATAGCTCTAAAATGTTGTTATTATTTTCGTAAGAAAAATAAATACTAACTAATAAATGGAGATGATTAAGATATGTACATTCATAAAAAAAAATAGTGCTTATGAAGACCATATAAATAATAATAGTGTAATTGATGTGAGAATTTCATAGGGAAAACCAGTCATCTTTGACTCATTTTAAAGATCTATTGTCATCCAAATAATATAGATAAAGTTCACCCTAGAGTTCATTGCATTTCTATTATTATGGGTCCCATTTCTAGGATAGCCATATCCTAGGTATTGGTTGAATTAGATGACATGGTCCAAGTTCAAATTACAACCATTCTCTAGTGACAGTATGAGTAATTAGTTTAGACATGTATCTGTGTACGCAGGTTTTTTAGATGAGCCATGTGTATAGTAATGCATTAACCAAATCCCTTTTACCTGATATTTCCCTGCTGTCAACATGCCTGTTTAGTACCCTAATGGGTTTATCTTTGTACCATGCAAGCATAGCCCCGCTTCCAGCGCGTCTGTTTAGTACCCCGACAAGTTTACTTGCATTTACTGAGCTTCCTTGTTTAAGATTTTACTTAAAATGGACCCGCTGCCAACGATCCTGTTCAGCACCCCGACGGGTTTACTTTGTATAATGATTTTAGTATGTGGAAGCCAGTTGGTACTAGAGTGTATTAAGTTTACCAGACACATAATTCAAATTTTAGAGTGAATCTTTTGAGTAACTTTATTTATAATAACCAGTAGTACTGATCATGTCAAAAGAGAATAACCTAAATCTATCCCTAGACTTCTCAATCTATCTTCTTCATAGAAGATTAGTAATATTCCCCACAAGTAGAAATTTCACTTAATCTTGGGTTACCTCAAAAAAATGCTTAAGAGATAGTTTTGATAATGAGTATGGGATGAACTAGTAGTCCATAGGTGTAAGATAGAACTTTGAAAATGATTAGAGTAGGTCTTAAGCAACTGTTCTAATGATAAATAAGAAAATGTGCATGTCTGAATCAAATACTATATGCAAGAACATGAAATTAACAAAAATAGTCATAGAAGAAGTGGTTAGAGATGATATAAAGAACATTTTAACTTTTCATTATAAATGTTCAATTTTCAACAATAATCGAAAAAGAGAGTTAAGATGCATTATGATTTGTTTTTTTAGAGCACTCCCTTTTTCAGATAATATTTCATGAGCTGAATATAGAGATAAGGTTCTTGTAATAAAACTACAAAAGCCACTTGTTATATGATTCAAATTTATTCAAAACAAAAACATATGTACAAAGTCATATGAAATTTATCAAAATTAGGGAAAGGAGAAGAGTCTTCATGATTGAGAAAATTCCATAAGCTGATCATAGAATGGATTCCCTGTATAAATGCAATCAACTTGTTAGAAATGACTCTTATTTATTTGAAGAAACAAAAATATATTTACATAATATCCTATTCTACTTAGAAAGAAAGAAAACAATTATATTCAAGTATATGAATTCTTCCAATGTAACCAAGTTCGAAGCAAGATTAAAAATATACCTTTATCCACATACGAGAAAAATATTACAGTGATTACCTGGATATAAAGAACCAACCGAACTAATTGATTCAGTAGCAAGAAGCATTCAAGGAGAGAATGGTACTGTGGCTTGGTTACCTCGTGGAACCAGATATCAATATAATCCTTGTATTCTGGTTTCTCTTTTTCATTTGTCAAGTCAAGAGGTCTTTCATCAAACTCTAGAATGCATAAAGAAGGTGTGTTTGGTGACGGGGAATATTCAGGTTCTAATGTTTGTCCCTCATCAAATGTGAGGCATGCCATGTTGATATTGTCTTCTTGTGGATAAGTCCAAGTAGAAGATTACTTTTCTTCCATAGTTTCTATAACCTCCCTAGACCTTGTATGAATTTCCTGTAGTGATGTTGGTGAGGTAGGAAAGGTGGGTAAATGTTGTAGTTCAACACTGCAAGCATATTGTACTGTTTTATTGTTGTTAGAATGTGGAATGGATTGAATAAGAATGTGCATAGGCAATAAAGGGGGTTTTTGAGAAGGTGATTGTGGAAGGTGTAGTTGATTGGCTTGTGTGGTTGATCCTGCTGAGTAAATAGGATATTGTTGAAAATATTGTGGAGGGCATGGAGGACTAGGTAGTGTTGCAACGTAAGAGAGAGTATCCCTATGATCATAATTTGGGACATAAATTCTTTGTGAACAAGGTTGGTAGGGGTTAAGCTGAGGCTACAACAACTGCCATGGTGTTAGAGTATTCACTGATTGATTATGAGAGTAGGGGAATGGAGGGATGGAGCCCTGAACCATACATGTAGGCCACGATTTCCATGACAGTTTTGGTGCCATTTCATAAGGTGAACTTGTTGCAGCTTCCATATCTCCTTGGCATGTTGTTTCCATGATGGGTAAGGAAGAGAAACAACCCATGGAATGATTTGTTGTATAGGATTATACACCTAATAACCTAAGGTCTGGGGTTACCAACATACTCAATCAACTTGTAGACAATTGACTCTAAAGTGCAGTAAAGGAAATAGGAGGATTAGAAAGACTTACTCGATTACTGAAGGTCGATCCTTGCTAGTCCTCTTCCGCTCTGATTCACCTTCAAAGTCTTCAAGGTTGCTCTCCTTCACCTGTTAAGAGACAATATTCCAGATACTAGATGATTCATATATATATATGCAGGTTAGATAAATCACATATAAGATGTAAAAACATAAACATTTATCAAACCAAGATACATGAAAACACATATGGAAGAAGGATTCTCTTTATTATCAATAATGAAGAAGTTCAGATTACAACCCAACGCCTGAGACAAGGACTCCTCTACAACCAAAGTATTCTAAGTTTCACTGCTCCAAAGACTTCTGTATAAAATCCACCAGCATAACTTTGCTCTCCAAGTGTAAGTATCAACACCCTCCCCAAGGCCTGTATTTATATGGGTGAAATAAGGCAGTTTTTGAAGGTTGGGGAAGTTGTAGCAGTTAAGGAAATTAAGTTAAATAACTTAACTAATCTCCAATCAGCAAGTGTTTTTATGTTTTAATGTTTGAGACATATTCACGGGTATGTAGTAGAGCAACCCACGAATGATTCATGACTTACCATAAGGGCAACTCGCGAATACATGGATTCACGACTTGTAACAACCGAGACTCACGAGTGATGCGCGAGTTGTATAGAAGGATAGTCGCGAATACATCTCAACATAGCCAAATGACAAAGTAACTAGGTGGATGGTGAAAGAATGTATTTCATAATAAACCAAGCTATAGTGTTTTGGGCAGACCTCTATCCATAAGTGTCCTTTTGTGTGCCAACATGAGGGATGTCGGCACTCGGACGGAGAGGTGCCATTCAGGTGTATAACAGATGCCCCCTAATGTGTGAGGTCAGAGAGGAACGATGGCCGAAATACATTATAATCTTTAACTCTGGAGAAACTCAGAAATCCAATGGAGCAGAGAGAGTACCTGAAACAAATACATAGTAATGTCATATACAAAGTTATATCTAAGGATGCTATGTTCAATTTACTGGAAGACTAGATCCTTTACAATATTTGAGTACATCATATGATACGGGTAAAAACCACGTATATTACAAAGGTGGATCGAAGCCACAATATACAATAATGATGAGTCTTCAAAGATCTGGAAGCTATGTAGATAGATCGAACATAATCTTGCACAACTTAGTCCATATGTGAGAGACTAAGGTCTTCATAAATGATCCCAAAGAACCAGTACAATCCAAGCCATGTGAATAAGGGTAAGCTGAAGTCGAACATGGAAAGGATTCAACAGTTTGTCAACCAATAATGGATAATTGACAACTGAAACAAAGGAATTCACCCATGATGGAAGTGAATCCCGAGGTATGATTGTCAAAACTCTAGGTCTTCGCCATCAGGAAGTACTGAAAATGGAACCATGCTGTGATAAGGAAGGCAATGGTGTTAGGATTATTAATCCTCCCTTGTCCAAATTTGGTCATATGTCTAAATCGGGAGTCATGTCTAAATTGGGAGTCCATCCAGTCTATTTATAGTCATTAGCACCATTAGTTAAACTTGACCTAATTGGGGCACATGTTTCAGTTACCAAAGTGTGGGGAACACTAATTGAGGCTCACTGCCACTTATTGCACTTGATTGCATAATTTTAGGAGTCTCCTAGATCAATCCCTACAATTAAGGAAGCAACTGGGAGTGCTGAAACCAACCAAGGTCAGTTCACTTTAGTTAATGATTAGTCAAGCCAAGTTAGGAGTCAGTTACATTCAGTTCTATCCCTCTACATTCAGTTAGCTCTAGGTTTAATTGATTGCACACATGTGGGGTGCATTTCTCACCTACCACAGTCAGTTAACCATTATTTAATACTAAATGTAACACTTGGTTGTGTTTTAGAGCTCCGATGAACTCCGGTTATGATTTAGACAAGGACAGTTAACTACTGGGTCCTCCGATAGTGATTTAGACAATGTCTTGGTTACCTACAGTCAAGTAGAGTCATCAATTCAAACTTCCTCATGTGGATTCGAATTGCTTGTGGCTATTAAATCCATTTTACATTATTTTAATTACCATCTGGATTACTTTTTTGATTAATGAAAGCATTCACAGCTGCAAGCCTTTTGCACTATTTCATTCTTCAATTGCTGAGTAAATTGTGAGATCTTCTTTGTGAGTTTTGTTTTTGTCTACAGATCTATATGCTCAAATTTACATGGTATCAGAGCCTCGGTGGACAAGACTCCTCTCCTCCTCAGATCTCCAACCGGATCATTTTGCTTGTTTGATTGTGAGACAGGTTATCAACTTTTCTACAGCATTCGCTACAAGCAGCCTCTACTTCTCATTGCATTCACTACAGCATCTCAGTATTTCTTATTACATTCAAAATGGCTCATCCAATGGAGCGCCTCACTCCCTTCAACTATCACCAGTGGAAGGATGACATGATAATATTGCTTCGCACCAAGCATCTCTTCAGACTCATTGAAGAAACAGAGGAAGAGCCAGAATCAGATAAAGACAAAGCTAAGTACATGAATAGGATTGATGAAGCCATTGGACTCATGCTCTCCTCAGTCTCTGTAGATCTTCGATTTCACATCCAAGACTTGGACACTCCCAAGGAGGTTTGGGACAAGCTTGCTTCCTTGTTTGATAAGCATGATGAGATGAGGATCCATCAGCTAGAAAATTATCTGATTACTCTCAATCCATCAGATTTCGAATCTTTAAATGAATTCTTCTCAAAGTTCAAAAACCCGATATATCAGTTGAAGTAATGCAAAGTAAAGAAGGATGAAGATCAGCTCATCCTTGCTATTCTCACAAAGCTCAATTCAGACTACTCAGTCTTTGTATCCACCTTCCAAACAGTAAGGCTCACTACTCCAAATTGGAAGATGCCCACTCTTGATGATTTCATTCAATCTCTTATTTCTGAGAATGATAAATTGATCCAAATGGGGATCATTCGATCTCCCAAAGATCTAGCTCTTGTTGCAAGAGGAGATAAGGTAGCGAATGAAAGAGGGAAGCAAAGAGATGAGTCTGAATAGTCAAAAGAACCTTCAGGTTCGAAGAGAAGCAAGAAGAATGGCAAAGGAAAGGTTCTCTGCCCTTACTGTGGAAGGGGCTTCCATTGAGAAATCTCCTGTATGAGAAGACAACTTGATGAAATGGCTCTTCTTTTGAAAAGGCACAACATTTCTGTACTTGCTAGCGCAAGTAAGGAAGACTCTGAAGAATAAGAAATAGAAGAATACCCAAGGAAAGGACATGCACTGAAAGCTTGCTGCACATCAACACCTACCTTCCTCATTGATTCTGGAGCTTCCAACCATATGGCTGCATCCATAGAATCATTCTCTTCTTTTCAGTCCTTTGATGGTCCTAGTATTCAGATGGGAAATAACAGTAAAATCCAAACCAAAGGGAAGGGCTCTATCCAACTTGAACATGGAAGGTTCAAAGATGTGTTGTTTGTTCCCTCCCTGACTTCAAACCTATTATCTGTCTATCAGATGACCCTTACTAGATCTCCAAAGCGAGTGATCTTTGGTCCTGACTCAGTGGAGATCATAGATATCTCTACTGAGAGCATCATAGCAAAAGGTATTGTGAATCATGCTTCAAAATCATATGAGTTCTCACATTTCATGCCTCCTTCAGAACCAGTGCACTCTCAACAGCCACCTGCAAGGAAAGGTAAAACCATTGCATCTACTTCTTTTACAGCTTCTACTAGTATTGCGGATCCATCTATATCAGTTTATGACATTAAGATTCAGGGTGACTCAGATCTAGATTCAGTCCCTACTTCCAAACTGGAAGCTAGGAAGATGACTGGAAACTCACCTGACACTCAGAAAGGAAAGACTCTTGCGCTATGCCATACTATTTTTCCTCCTTCAGAGAGATGCAATAGACTTCCTGTAAGATGCAATATGGCAAGGCCTCAGTTTTCCT
>LPNX010746620.1:325634-407837 GCA_001517045.1 Pseudotsuga menziesii | reverse complement strand
TTACCAAAGTGTGGGGAACACTAATTGAGGCTCACTGCCACTTATTGCACTTGATTGCATACGTTTAGGAGTCTCCTAGATCAATCCCTACAATTTAGGAAGCAACTAGGAGTGTCGAAACCAACCAAGGTCAGTTCACTTTAGTTAATGATTAGTCAAGCCAAGTTAGGAGTCAGTTACATTCAGTTCTATCCCTCTACATTCAGTTAGCTCTAGGTTTAATTGATTACACACATGTGGGGCGCATTTCTCACCTACCACAGCCAGTTAACCATTATTTAATACTAAATGTAACACTTGGTTGTGTTTTAGAGCTCCGATGAACTCCGGTTATGATTTAGACAAGGACAGTTAACTACTGGGTCCTCCGATAGTGATTTAGACAATGTCTTGGTTACCTACAGTCAAGTCGTGTCATCAATTTGAACTTCCTCATGTGGATTCAAATTGCTTGTGGCTATTAAAGCCATTTTACATTATTGTAATTATCATCTGGATTACTTTTTTGATTAATGAAAGCATTCACAGCTGCAAGCCTTTTGCACTGTTTCATTCTTCAATTCCTGAGTAAATTGTGAGATCTTCTTTGTGAGTTTTGTTTTTGTCTACAGATCTATATGCTCAAATTTACAAACGGATCCTCCAACGGATCACAAGAGTGACTAGGAACTGGGCAAAAGAAGGGAGACACAAATAGATAACAGATATAACAATGATGGGATCAGGTTATAGATCAAATATTGGGTAGAGTCCTTGAACAGTGAGCACAACACAGAGGTGACCCAAGGCAGCGTACAACAGATAGATAGAACAACTAGACTTATCTGTCATGTAGAAGACATGATCAGATTCCCTAGGTATAATGGACAAGAGGAGGAGTCAGAAACTCAAAGTGATAGTTGAACACAAGTGTATACTGAAACATGGATATCGGAAAGCAAAGAGTGCTATGTTCAAGGATGACATGCTGCCATTACTGAAAATAAGAGAAAACTTCTTCCTTACCTTCCCTATTAAATTTTAACGAGTCTAGGAAAGTAAACTCGGTTCCCTCTTCATTTTTTAACAAGCTTGAAGAGATGGGAAAATAATGCTTGATACACTGATTCGTGGATTTAACGAGCCCGAACTAGTACATGCTCGACCGGTGTTTTCACATTTAGAGAGTCTGAAAACACCAAAGAAGACTCCAGGGGGGTCCTTTTTCGTCCAATTTAGTCTCCTGAAGCCGAAAAAGTATAAAACAAACCACAGAAGAACTCTCTTAACTTCCGAAGAAGAAAACGTGCACCTTTTTCGTACTTAGTCAGGGAGGTCCGAAAAAGGTTAAATTATCACCTACCCAACGCTCCTTCCAGAACAGCATAGAATAGCTTGAGTTTTATGAGTGTGAAGGAAAGCAAGATCACTCGGAAAGATCCATTTGGTTACGAGAAATGGGGCTTACAACAATAAACTCGTTGCTTTGTTCTTTAGTGTTTAACGAGCATGACAAAGACACAAAGTACACTCAGAATCTTTTTCATGTTTGGGTCCAGAGCACGAAAAAGAGAAAAATAAGCTCAAACCAGGTGTTCCTTTTCCGTAAATTTAGTCCCTCAGGTCCGGAAAAGTGATAAACCTATACCTGAGAATACTCTTCTCAATTCAAAAGAAAAGAGAGTGATCCTTTCTTGTATTATTCCGCATGGTCCGAGAAAGAGATAACCTACCACCAATGCGGATGCCCGTTCACATATTCTTAACGAGCTTGAAAGGACGAGATAACTCGACAGTCAAGTCTATTTTAAAGGAGTCAGACTTGGGCCTAAAGAAACTCCATAAAGGCAAGGAGTCCTATAAAGGGATAGCTTATAAAAAGAGATTCAGAAGAAGCTCTATTTGGTGTGAAAAATAGCTAAAAGGACACCCTTGGACTTGAAACAGTGGTGGCATGAGCAGCAAAGGATGACAAAGGCATCGAAAGATGATACTCATGAAATAAGGGCCCTAGCCACGGAAGAACAATGATAGAGACAAGGGACTAATGGCTTAGAATACCATAGTCCGTGGAAAAATGTTAAATACTAAGGTTAATGTGGAGTGATAAGATGCCAACATGTGTTGGAAATAGCGAAACCACCCTATTAGAGCAACAACATTTTGTAAAAGTTGATAAACCCGTTCCAGGGTACAAAAGTATGGCATTAGTTGATGAGCATTCCAAACTATAGAATAAAAACCCACTTTATGAAACATTATTTCTATAAATAGAATGAAAATTAAAACATTTCATACCATTTGAACTTTGTGAACCATAAAGAGCAAGAATACCCTCTACCTTTGATCAATGACCGAGGACAATTGGACCGTCAGAATTAGAATCCGTCAGCTTCAGGTAACTCTACACCCTAAGCCCTTTAATTTGATCCAAGCAAATATTAAAATTAATGGTTAATTCGGTATTTATGAGCAGCCCAAAATTACCACAGTACGCATTCACGGGTTGCTACACAGGAGAGTTGCGAATACGCATTTCATTCGCGGGTTGTCTAACTAGACAGCCGCGAATGACTCACGACCTGTCTAAAGGGATAGTCGCGAATGCTGCGCAAAAGGGAAAACTTACAAAAATGCAACATTTTTAAATTTTTAATGTGAAATACTGAATCCAAATTGCTTGTATTTTCCAGGTAAACATGGTTCTGGAGTTGAGAGAGAGAGAGCATGAAGTAATGGATCATGCGACGCTCCAAAGCGCGCCCACAATACAAGCATTGAGGACTTGTGGGCTGCTGAAGTTCTTTTGTACCTCGCCCATGCAGGCCAATGTCCGCATATTGGAATTCATGGTCAATTACTGGGACCATGAGTTGGGGATGTTCAATCTTCAGGGTGAGACCTTAGAGCTTACCGTGGAAGATATATATTTCATTACCGGGTTGTCACAATGGGGAGCATCAGTGAACTTGGAGGGCACTGGCAGGGGAGGTGACCCCTTAAGTGTTCAAAACTATGTAGACATGTTCTGTATACCAGGTACTCAGAAGAAAGGAAGCAGCGTTCTCATTGCAGACATCCAGGATTTCACTCTCCAGGTATTGGCTAGTACTATTGTGAGACTTGCAGGAACATCAGGGTTACATATGGCCACCAGGAATCAAATGAGGGTGGCAGTTGATTGCTTTAGAGGCGCTCTCTATGATTGGTGCTCGGGAATTGCCCCCATCATGAAGAGGCAATTATCCGACTGCAAGAGAGGAAGATGCAAGAACTTTGGCTATGCAAGCATACTAGTAGCGTTCTTCTTCTTCGAGAGTGCCAGCTATGAGCCCTGCTATAACACTACAGGTCTGATCGGCACGGTAGCCAAGGCTGAGCCGGTGGGGAGACATCTTCCTTCGTCACGGAGGAGGAGACGTAGTACAGAGTGTGTATGATGATGACTTTTACACATGGTGGGAACGACAGCTTCCGGCATTGGAGCAGTTTCCATACACTGAAATGGACTTCCGAGGCGACCCTAACCTCATTCTCCCTCCAGGAGTAATATGGGGCGATATGGGTAAGTAATTTTTAATTTTTTATCATTATCAAATTTTTATGAATTTTTCAAATGATAGTGATATACATATGTACAAGTCTTAATCCGATTTATGTGTCAAAATATAGATATTGGACCAGTCCGCCCTGAAGGACACCCCCACATGTTCGTGCGTCCGGTTGTAGGAGGAGACCCAGGATTGGTTAGGGTACTCAAGGGGAAGCTGGCTAGGCTAACCCAATGAGTACCCACTATACATATCGAGCATATCCCTACAGCCATGCAGGAGTTTGTAGTTGGGGTTCCACTAGTTTGGCTACGTCTTTTCAGACGAGTAGCTAAAGCAGTACTTGTATACAGAGATGTGGTGGAGGCTGCCGAGGCCGAGGAGGCTGAGGAAGCTAGGGTGCATAGAGATCATGGGGACCAAGGTGGTCCTAGTGGCCAGGGCAGCCAGACTTAGTTCTAGGGCATTTTAATGGGTGATGATCCACATTTTTGTACTTTTGTATATGACGGGATCTACGGATCAGACTCGATCTATCTACAGACAGATATTTTACATATATATATATATATATATATATATATATTGAAGTTTGGTTGTCGGCTTATTTACAAGTGTTTCTTATATGGTTGTTGTATATTTTTATGAAATGTGTGTGAGATGCCAATCCAAAATATAATTAGCATATGCATCAGTCAATGAATTTTGGTTTCGTGGAATATGATTGAAAGTAATAACTTCAAAATGTCTTTCCAATAAACGAATTTGCATAAACTGACGTAACAAGATATGATTTTGTACCTGATAAGTTCTATTGAGCTGGGAAACTACCAACTGAGAATCCAAATGGACTTCCAGTTGGGTGATGCCACATGACAAAGCATCCCATAGGAGCTCAATAATAGCCCTATACTCAGCAACATTATTAGAAGCAGGACCAAGAGAAGCGCCACCCGCGGCAACAAGCTGTCCTGTGGGAGAATAGATAACCCATGCTACCGAGGCTAGGTTACAAGTGTGACGACTGGCGCCATCAGCGAAACCTACATACATTTTGGAAGACATCTACAACAACCAGCAGATAATATAAAAAACAAAACTGACAACCTATTGTACATAAAATACATACAATAAAAATATAAGAAAAAGTGCTAAGCCTAAGCATAGTACTTCTTCAGGTAGAGCCCATTTCTAGGCTCAGGCAGCTTATTCCCATCGTAATCCACTAATTCATATGCGCCTTTACTCAATACTTTCGACACGGCATAGGGTCCTAACCACATAGCCTTGAATTTTCCTGCCCCCAGAGGTTCTTTATCTTGGTCCCAGAGCAAGACAAGTTCCCCTTTAGAGAAAACCCTAGGTTTGGCCGTTTTATCATATTGAGATTTAACCCTATTTTTATGAGCCTGATTCGCAGTCAACGCATCTCTACTTTTTTATTATCAAGGTGTTCTAAATGTACCAGACGTTCCTCAAGCTCAGTCGTATCAGGTAACACATGAATGGCTATCTTCAAGGACGAGATTTCACATTCAATCAGAGTAACTGCTTCCACCCTGTGAACGAGTTGGAAAGGGGAATAACCCATGGCGGTCTTGACATTAGTTCTGTAAGCCCAAAGAGCAGGATATAACATGATGTGCCAATTATAATGAGCTGCATCAATTGTCCGTTTAAGGATAGTTTTTAAAGTCTTGTTGACAGCCTCAACCTGACCATTAGCTTGCGGATAGTATGGAGAAGAATGCTCTTGTCTAAATCCGAGCATAGTAGTCAGTTCCGTCATCATGTTATTTCGAAAATGACTGCCATGGTCAGTGACAATCACTTTGGGAATACCAAACCTTGCAATAATTTGATTGAAAACAAAGAAAGCTGTTGTTTCCCCATTGTCTTTGAAAGTAGGCATTGCCTCTGCCCATTTCGTAAAATAGTCAACAGCGACAATGATATATTTATGCCCCCCAGCCAAGACTGGGTTGCAGGTCATGTAATCAATCCCCCATTTCATGAAGGGTCCTACCGAGACAACAAGAAATAAAGGAGCAGGATGCGACCGCATCTTCCTGGTGTAAAGCTGACATGGATGACAACGCTTCATGGCTTCCACACAATCTTTAAAGATCGTGGGCCAGAAATATCCAGCATGCAATATATTCTGGGCTGTTGCTTACCCAGATAAATGACCCCCACATGCTCCACTATGAGAATCATTTAGGACAATTTCCACTTCCTCATGAGTAAGGCAGCGATGCAAGATAGAATCTACCCCTCTTCGATATAATGTATCTCCTATAATGAGGTGGTTCTTGGCATGAAAGCGTAACTTACGTCGTTCCTCCCTAGAGTAAGCAGCATGATACTTCAAAGTCTAGAGATATATAAGAATATCCCTGTACCAAGGATCAGAGGTGGATATCAAGAAGATGTGCTCATCTGGGAATGAGTCATCTTCAACTGCTACATTTTCTTCAGTGGGAAATTCTGCTATAAGCTCAGCAAAAACTAAGGAATTCTTAGACTTAGCGGATTGGAAATCCAAGTCAAACTCTTGGAGAATGACTATCCACTTGTTAAATTCCCCCCCAACAATCCATCGGGATAAAACATATTGGAACAGATTCACATCCGCCACTACTGTTGTGGTCCTCAGTAAAATGTAGTGGCGCAACCTCTGTACAGCATAAACAACTGCTAAGGCTAACTTCTCGACGTGGGATTATCTAAGCTTAGGTCCGGCCAAATCATGGCTAAGATAATAAACGACATGCTCAACAAGCTTATCGTCCTCATGAACTAGAACTACCCCAATGGTCAACTTCGACGCGGCCAGATATAATATAAAATCCCTAGAATAATCTGATGGACGTAATAAAGGAGCCGTCAGCAAAGTTTTTTTCAATGCCTCGAATGCAAGTTGTGCGGTTTCATCCCATACAAATGGGGTGTCCTACTTGAGCAAGCGCATGAAACCTTTAGTGATCTTGGCATAATTAATGATAAAACGTCGAAGAAAGTTGGACTTTCCTTGCAGGCTTTGAAGTTGCCTGAGAGAACGAAGAGGAGGAAAATTTACAATGGCCTCAACTTTTAATGGATCCACGTGGATGCCTCTACTAGAAACAATGAATCCGAGTAATCTCCCTGACTCGACGCAGAATACACACTTGTGGGGATTCAAGCAGATTTTATAGTATCTGCATCTTTTAAAGATCAACCTCAAATTATCTGGATGTTGGATCCTCTTACGAGAATGTGCGGGCAGATCATCAAGGTATGGTTCGACAATGGCTTTTATGTCATGAAAAGCAAAGTTCATAGCTCATTGAAAGGTAGCCCCAGCATTTTTCAATCCAAAGGGAATTTTTCTATACGCGAATGTACCCCAAGGGAAAATGAAAGAAGTTTTATGTTGGTCTTCCGGTTTGATTTGGATTTGATTGTAGCCGAAGAAACCATCCATAAACGAGAACACCTCACTCCTCGCACATGCATCTATGATCTGGTCAATAAATGGTGTGGGGTAATTGTGCTTAGGACAGGATTTATTGAGGTCTCTAAAGTCTGTACAAATGCAAATAGTCCCTTGATTTTTATCAACAGGAACAGGGTTGGACACCCATTCAGTCAAAGCTATAGGATATATAAAACCAGCTTTCAACAACTTTTCAACTTCTGCCTTCATAGCCACCGCTTTACACGGGTTCACGGGTCTTAATTTCTGTCGAACCGGCTTGGCATCAGGATAGGTTCGGATTTCATGTTGAACAATAGATGGATCAATGCCTGGTATCTCCTCATATGACCAGGCAAAGATATCATAGAATTCTTTGAAAAGGGCAGTGTAGATGGCAATCTCCTCCGGAGAGCAGTTTGCACCTATATAGATGTTTTCCATGACATATGGGTTCACAGAGATATTGATAGGTATAGTGGCGGAAATGTTTTCCATATTCCCCTCAGCAAACACTCCTTCCCTAGGCAAAGGGTTAATAGGTACCTCAATATCTTCTGACAGTCTCACTTTGAACTCTTGGTTTTCTATCTTGCTTAGTTCTGGAAGAAAATAGGATCGATGATGAAGATCCTCACAAATCTTATCACGTCCACTCATGGCTTCCAGAATAGCCTCATCGAAAGGTAAAACAGTATCTAAGCAATCTATGGGATGCAAAGAGTTTTCTGCCCATGCGAGCAAATAGACTTCTTCCAGATCGTCTGAGACTGTTAGAGGATCTGGAATGGGATCAACAGTGCCTTGAGTGATGGCTTGATAAGCTACCTCCACTACTGATAAGGGCACTTCCGGTTCATGGGGAGTTGGGAGGACCCAATGATCAGTCCTATCAACAACCGTAGTGATGGAATTCCCCACACTAGTAGAACCAATGTAATTAACTGGGGCTGGAAGATCAAATGGTCCCATCAATGATGCGTACATTCCAACCCCCAAGCTCTGTGTAGTAGGTTTGGCCTGATCAACCAATGGCACAATGGATTCCTTAGACTCTAAATGGCCTTTTCAGGTAAAATCAAGTTGGTCAATAGTAACCAACTTGCCCTCATGTGGAAAAACCACGACACGAAGAACATCCAATGCAACAACAGACATTGCATAAGTCCAATTCCTTCCCAGAAGCAAATTGTAGTCCAAGGGAGCATCAATCACTTCTACTTCAACAGACACTGCTTTGCCTACCAACTTAATCTCAAAATCTGGCAGGATACCATGAGGACGGAAGGATCTTCCATCAAAAGCAGTAAGTAAAGTGTTTGATGGGACCAGCTCTGGGGATCCAAGAGCTTTCCAACAGGTCAGGGACATAACACATGTAGAGGCTTCCTCATCAACAACTGCCATTCCAATGGTCTTACCACCATGGACGACATCTATTGATAGGGCTACATGGTAAGGCAGGTGAATTTTAACATTTGATAGATTGAATTTCACCATGAGACTCGAAGAATCCATGCTACCTAAAGCTGCTAAGAGAGCATCCCGCTAGGCAGGACAACTCTGTAACACCTCTAAAGCTGACATTGCACAAGGGGTTTGAGCTAAGTCTTCAACTACGGAGTAGTTTGAAGTAGCCCTAGCGTTAGGGTTATGCAAAGTCTTCTTGAAAACACCTTTTGGTATCTTTGGCATAGTTTCGGCATGCTTCTCTATTGTGAGAGGGTTGGAAGGTTCAACTACAACTTTACCCTTCTCAGAAGTTTCAGTCTCATAATTTTTGTTCCTGGTTTGTAACAAAGTCGAAGATCGAACCATGTTGATATAATTAGGGTCAGGGGCAGCTTGAGTGCCCCCTGCTACATTAGAAGCTGAAGCAGAGTTCTGTCCTTGGGGAAACGTGTCCTTCAGGAAAGCTGGTTGTTGAGCTTTGAGCAGGTTTTGGGCTTGATCCATAAGGGGACAAAGGTGAGTAAGGTGGTCCTCTTGGCACAACTTACAAGGGAACTTAACCTTCTTCTTTTCTTTTTTCCCCCCATCAGCATTATTCGTAGGCTTTGGCTTGTTTTGGTTTCCCTCTCCCTTCTTAACTTTCTTTTTCTTCCCGCCGGGCTGCTGATTGCCCTTCTGAGAGGTTTGAGCAAAGAAATTTTCATTCTGGGGAGAGGGGGCAGCCTTTGCTACCTCTGTCGTAGACTGTTTTACAGACAACTGGTGAAGTTGCTTAGTTAAAGACTCTACGGTGGGAGAGTTAATAGACCCAACAACACCATAGGCATGGGGTCCAGGCTTAGGCTTCTCCGCTTCGTGCGAAGGCCTCGGTGCCTTAGGGATGATCTCATACAAGATCCCAGACTGTGAATAAATCAAGTCTAACTGCTAGGCCCTGAGTATGGCTTTTTCTTCGTTCATTACTCTTGACGTGGAAACATCCTTAGATATGTATGGCAACAGTGATTTAAGGAACCATTCTAATAGAAACTCAGGAGGAATGGTGGCTTTGATAAGGCTCTTTCACCTCCTCCACTCTTGGATATGATCCGAAATGTGGGTAGCCTTGTTTTGTATAAAAGTAGACAACAAGTCCGTTCCAAAATCGTATCGAACCGGAAGCTGAAAGTGGCTAAGGAAAGCACTAGCCAAATCCCAGAAACTACTAAAGGTAGTAGAAGGAAATTCAATATACCATTTTGCCGTCGTACCCGTCAAGTTCCTATGGAATAGCCTCAATCTAATTGAGACCTCATTCAACGAATTGGAAGAACACCATAAGTGAAAAGTGGTGGCATGTGCCCCAGGATCTTCACCAGTTTTGCCTTCGAACTTAGGGATGTCCGATGGTAACTTGGTGGGAACAGGTGGCCACATGGGGTCATGCCTCACCGGGTCATTCATCAATTTTGACAAGTCTGGAAAGTTTAAAGTTGCCAGAAAAGGAAGTTTGGGCCTAACCGGGGCAGTAGATGTGCTAGCTTGGGGATTAGAGGGACCTGCCCCCGAATGCCCATGGGAAAAAGTGGGGTTGCCCCCAGCCACCGGTTGTGAAGTGGGAAGGTTGCTTTGAAACAGATTCCATCTGTAAGCCACATGATTGTGTGTGGGAAGTGCAGTGTAAGAGGTTCGGGCCGTCCCCACAGAAACATGAGACTGAAAGATAGGAGTAGGTATCCCTCTGCTAAACAACGAAAAGGGAGAACTCATGTATGGGACCGAAATAGGGGTTTGGAAGCTTTTCCCATAAGAGGTGTTGCTCCCAAACTGCACTCCTACATATGAAGGAGATGGACCTACGTATGGATTGGATGGGGGAATGTGCCCCCCATTCCAAGGAAATCCTTGGACATAAGCCGAGGATCCTACTGGACCACTCTGAGTAGTGTAAGGAAAGGAAGAAGGAATGGTAGGTATACTAGGGATCCCAGCAACTGTGCCACTAGAAGTACCTCCTATGTTGGAGTGAACCAGTGGTTGAACCACCCGGCTCGCTGGAGTCAAAGGTGTAGAAGGAAAACTAGATCTAGGGGCATTTACCGGGGGAGGTAGTACCCCTTCAACCGGAAGGGTTGAGGTGAACACAAAAGAACTTTCTTCCGCAGAAGACATGACTCTACTCACAGGGACACCTGGCACTGGTGAATCAAAAGGTCTAACCTGGACGATCACAGGATCATTTAAATCAGTTAAGGGGGAGTTAAAATTTCTTGCAAACTCGTCAGTCTGTAATTCTTCTATCTCAACTGTGTCAAGATTGAAACGGTTAGCAATGAGTTCTGGTTCACCAAGAACTTCACTTATTCCTACAGGTTCAAATGAACCGTCTGTGTCTAATCTCCGCCTTTGAGGTAAAGGTGGAGGCTCCAATGCAGTGATAGGAGGAAGGTTTCTCAACCTTCTTGACCTTCTAACAGGTTGGTCCTCCAGAATTAAAAATTTAACAAATCACACCCTAAGGCCAACTAAAACACAGGCAAACCACCAAGCATACACTAAAAAATTCCTAAAGTCTCAAGCAATCAAACCAGGGTAAAAGATATACTTTCTCGAAGAAAGCTAATGAACGATTACTTGGCGTCCTTGAAGTGGTTCTTAGGCACAAGCGGAGGAATCACCCACCGCCCTCCTACACTTTCAAGAAGGGTTACCTTCCAAGCCCGTTCAAGGTGAACTAGAAATAACCTTCCGGTTTACCTAGGTATGAACCCTAAAAGACAAGAGACTAAAGGCTACCTTGGCAATACCAATAGTTTGGGAGGACAGTCGTCAGCCGAAATCGTACGCATGGGCAGGGTATCTGAGCCCAAAACTCTATCTAGGAAAGAATCCCTAGATGCATAAAATTCCTGGGTTACGCTTTGACAAGGATTCGGAGGGTTATCTCCTCTGTCCAGGCCTCCACGCGGCCTAGTGCTTAACTCCCGTTTGAGAGGAGCTTCCCAGATACAGTGATAGAGTCAAGGATTTACCTAAAGAAAGGTCCACTATGTCTGAGTTTATAACTTGTGGGAAGTTTACACTCCCTAGCCCACAAGTCTAGCCTAAGCTAGTAGGTGAAAGGCCCCTAAAAAACAAAACTTACTAGTAAATTTTAATTTATGCGTTCATTTTAAAGGGCTGTTCATTACTCAAGAGGAAATGGAGTGGTTCACTGTATGATATTTTGACTCAAACAAGAAATAAATGAAAGTAAAGGTGTATTCAAAGCAAAATTACAATTATAAAAACAAACTTCTTTTTAATTTTTGCAAATATGTATTGATGAATTGAAAGCAACGATGAAGGAAACTAAGCCTATGGTTTTGATATAATATTTTTAAATTGAAATAAACACTGCTTATGCAAGATCACAATGCAAAAGGTTAACTATGTTTTCTTTTCACTTTTAAAAATAATCAAAATTCTACTATGCATATAGAATGCACTATGCTTGAGCAAACTTGAAACTTATAAACTGTAAAAAAGAAACAATCTGAAGCAAACAGGATGACATAACCAACAGACCACCAAGAAGAGGAAGGTTAGGAACTCTGGCTTGGGTGCAAACAATGATAAGAATCACTGCAGACTTACAAAGGCAAGTAACAACCAACCATTGTCAGAAGACAGACTGGAAAAAACAGAGCCCAAGACCCTGATCACTGATCTGGACTAAGACACTTTAACCCACAACCCAAACAGGCCAACATACTTTAGGATGCAAACAGTAAATAAATCAAGCAAAAGAGACTCAAAGGATTTTAAAAAGCACGAAGTGTGATCACCTGAGGCATTCAAACAAACTCTACAGCATTCTTAAAGAAAATCTTCTCAGAAAACAAGGATTATACCAAGAAAAGAACAAGCAAACTCTTACTTAAAAATCCCAACTTCCAAGAGTATTCGCGACTGTCACTGAGAGCAACTCACGAATGATTCGCAACTGTCTAGTATAAAAACCCGCGAATGCACAGTCGTATTTGCGACTGTTCAGAAGAACAACCCGCGAATGGGTATGAAATTTTTCTCAAAAACAAAGAAAAAATCAAAAGACTTTCAAATGCTGAGGCAAGTAAGAATCAGGGTAAAAATCACAAACCGACTTCCAAGCAAAGACTGGTCAGGGGGACAGAAATGACCTACAATAGTCTAGGGATTCCCCAGTGGAGTCACCAGTTCTGTTGTACAGGATTATACACCTAATAACCTAGGGTCTGGGGTTACCAACATACGCAATCAACTTGCAGACAATTGACTCTAAAGTGCAGTAAAGGAAATAGGAGGATTAGAAAGACTTACTCGATTACTGAAGGTCGATCCTTGCTAGTCCTCTTCCGCTCTGCTTCACCTGTTAAGAGACAATCTTCTAGATACCAGATGATTCATATATATATATATGCAGGTTAGATAAATCACATATAAGATGTAAAAACATAAACATTTATCAAACCAAGATACATGAAAACACATATGGAAGAAGGATTCTCTTTATTATCAATAATGAAGAAGTTCAGATTACAACCCAACGCCTGAGACAAGGACTCCTCTGCAACCAAAGGATTCTGAGTTTCACTGCTCCAAATACTTCTGTATAAACTCCACCAGCATAACTTTGCTCTCCAAGTGTAAGTAATCAACACCCTCCCCAAGGCCTGTATTTATATGGGTGAAATAAGGCAGTTCTCGAAGGTTGGGGAAGTTGTAGCAGTTAAGGAAATTAAGTTAAATAACTTAACTAATCTCCAATCAGCGAGTGTTTTTATTTTTTAATGTTTGAGACATATTCGCGGGTATGTAGTAGAGCAACCCGCGAATGATTCACGACTTACCATAAGGGCAACCCGCGAATACATGGATTCACGACTTGTAACAATCGAGACTTGCGAGTGATGCGCGAGTTGTATAGAAGGATAGTCGCGAATACATCTCAACATAGCCAAATGACAAAGTAACTAGGTGGATGGTGAAAGAATGTATTTCATAATAAACCAAGCTATAGTGTTTTGGGAAGAACTCTATACATAAGTGTCCTTTTGTGTGCCAACATGAGGGATGTCAACACTCGGACGGAGAGGTGCCATTCAGGTGTATAACATGATTTAAACTACATATGGTACAAATTCTGAGGCTATCCAAAGGACAATCCTTTGAGAGATGTTTCTTTTGGAACTGATGGAAAAATTCTCCTCAAATTCCTCATTTTTCCCAGCTTGCAAAATATCCATTTGTGAATTTAGAGAGATGATAATGTCAGATTCAAGTATTTTAAATAAATCACCAATTTTAGCTCTTGTAACTCCAATTCCTGCAACAGACTTCAAAAAATGAGAAGAGCGTATATTCTTACCAGTCTTGAATTTTCCTCTTGAATACCATCTACATAATTCACAAACATCATCATATGGTAACTGAAATACATCACCTATCCCCATTAGACTTAAGATTTCTAAATATTCATTTTTTATTCCTTTGAGTAAAAGTATTTTCAAGGTGTCTTTCCCCAACTGTCTTAGTTTTGATATTTGATGGTTGTATTGAAAGCGTTCGACGTAACTTTCCAAAGTTTCTTCTTCTCCCTGTGGTATTTCAAATATATCCTCATTGACCCTACAATAATATTGGTATCTTTTCAAGAATATATGTTTTATGTATTCCCAAGTTTGAACGTAGTTCCTACCTAGGCTCATGAACCATCGGAGGGCTACTCCTTTCAAAGTAAGAGGAAAAATTTTCAGATTTTGAACATCATATCCTCTACAAATTATCTCCAATTGAAATAAAAATTCATCAGGGACTTCGTTCTCCAGTCTGTGAAAATTTGGTAGAATGGATGGGGAATGCACTGCATTTGTGCCACTCCTCCCAAATCTCTAATAGGGAATTCAAAGGTAACAAATTCTTCATCCTTATCTCCTACCATAACTTCCCACAACATAAGTATGTGTTATCTGAATGTTCCTGGCAGTTTGTTAGCAGGATGGGTAGTGCTTACAACACCACTAAGTGATTTAATTGTAAAATAAGTAACACACTTGCAATAAATAAACTCATACTCACTCTCTGCATAAAAGGAAGAAGCAAAATATTGAAAAGCAATGGGCTTAGCGGAACCTGTTACAACAGATGTGTAGGTTCTTACCTCTCATCTTACCATTCTTCTGCCACCAGTCTAATACTAACATGCATTTACTCAATCTCTAGAGCTACCTTTCACTAGTTTTAGTGTATCTACCTTTTGAATCTCTAGATCTATTCATGAAAGAAACTGAACTTTAAATGAAATCATACAATACTATTATTATTGTTGGGTTTGGGGGCGTCTGTTATAACAGATGCGCAGGTTCTTACCTCTCGTCTTACCGCTCCCCCGCCACCAGCCTATCACTAAGTTTTAGACGGAAAATTCTACCTATTACTAACTTTTATAAGAAAATTCTACCTATCTACTCCCCGACAACGACGCCAAAATGTTGGGTGTTTTATTGTCTTAATGAATCACCAAATATTTAATTATTGACCAGGGTTGTTAACCTTAAAGTTGTGGCAAAGTATATGCTGAGGTAGAAGGATACCTAAGATATCGGCTCGGCAGGCCTTAAAAATATTTAATAATGAAAACATCGAAAGATATTTCAAAATGAAAAACCGAGTAAAAATTCATAAATACAACTACTGAACTAATGAAACCTAATCTAATCAACATACCATAAATGGTATCAAGTTATACTACTCTATTCTGAAATTACAAAATGTAAAGAAAATATAAATCTAAGAAACAAGATTTAATTAAAAGCAACTACTCTTATAAAAGATGGAGATTACTAATTAATTATTCAGAATATAATCTAGGAACATGTAATAATTATGAACAAATTCAGAAACCTATTAATGAAATGATTCAATTCACAACTAACCATACAAAAAGAAGAAACTATGTTATTTGAAACAAAATTACAAATTAAGAAATTTGATAGTAAAACTATTCATGTATTAATGAATACTCAAAACTTAAACTAAGCTACTTAATTCCATTCTCCTTGAGGATTTTGGGGACATGTATCGAATGTTATAGGAAATGGAGTAAATGTATCAAAATGATTTTCAAATGTAACAAGGAAACAAAACGGAAGTAAATCTAGTTTAACCTATACAAAGAGATGCAAGCTAAAAAGTGACAAATTACAACTAATTTTAAACATAGTAATCTATTCTTTATCCATGAGAAAATGATACTTTAAGTATTTGAAATAGAATGCTAATTAACAACTAATCTATTAACAAGGAACCAAGAACATGTATTTTTAATGACTATTCTGAAATAAAAAACATGCAAACAATTATGCTATCCTATGAAGTATACTGATCAACACAAGTTTTAAGGAAATCTAAGCATATGGAAAATGACTTGGAAAATGTAGTTTAGAAGCAAGTAGAAAACTTACTAAAGATATTTTATTTCTGAATCAAATCCTATCCTATGAACATCTTCATCAACTACAGAATATGGAGAATAGATCCTATGCTTGAACTAGAAATGATGATCAAACCATAAAGAACTAATGTACTTTTTAGAGAATGAAATTAACAAGTTTAATCTAAATCCATCTAAATAAGAATGAAGTAAATTAAACTAGGAATGCAATTGACAAGTTCTAAAGCAGTAATAAATTAAGAAATAAGAGATAATATAAACATAATTCAAAAAGCTAACTAAGGAAAAAAGAAATGAAAGCTAAGAATAGTTATGGAGCTTAATGGATACTTTATGTGGTTCGAAATAAAGTCCTAATTATATATATATGTATACTGGTTAACTACAGAAAATAATACAATTCAAAAACTTGAAAACTGAACTTTAAACAAGCATAAAAACAAGGTAGGAAATATTAAAGTCTGAATGACAATCCAAATGGCGAAAAATAATGTAAATTACGAAATAAGCAACCTAAATGATCCTGACACCAGCTGGTTTATTCATATGAGGCTATAGTGCAGAAAAGACCGTAACTAAGCTATTTATCAATCAGAAGAGAAAATATGCTAATTTACATCTAAGGAGAGAAATCATTTCCTATTAAATAATAAAACAAGCTAAAAGGTAAGTGAAGTTAATCTACAGCTACAGAAGAATTAACAGATTTGAACCTAATGATGAGCTAATCCTGAAACATTAAACTAATTAAGCTCTAGCTATTTGCAAATGTAAAACTAGAAAACAAACTGAAAGAAAGGCTGAAAGGAACTATGCATGACTGGTCACTCTAAATTCTGAAAATATAAACTATATTAACAACAAAACATAAATTATACTAACAATATAAAATATACATTATAGGAGACAAAACAACATCAACTACATGAAAATCAAATTACATACAAAGATTGAAAACAAAAACTACTTGTCTGTAGAAGGAAATAACAGAAATATACACATGGAAGACCTCTGGTTGTTGAGGGGCCCTTCTAAGCTATCAGGGGCTGCGTCTAAGTCAATCAATCACCCAAAGGAGACGAAAACATACATCCACACATGAAATATAATTTTATTAAACTTCAAAAAGAGTTTTATAGAATTTCTATGCCTACGACTAGCTAGCTAACTCTCGTCCTGAGACGTATTTTTATAGTTTTACAATAGAGGAGCAGGTCGACCCTTTCAATGGTCGACCACTCTAATAATAGGCAGTCTTAATTGCTAAGGAAATGACTGCATAATGGTTCACGATAGCGCACAATCCGTTTGCTTGATTCCGTGGGCGTTGGTTCTCCTCGCGTGAGCAGCTGGTGCGTTGATCTCCATTGACGTGGGCAAAGGATATGGTGTCGAGCTGAGCGAGAAAGAGCACAAACATTCTAGAATGAGGGCTCACACACCATGAGGGATGCACGGCCAACATAACCCATTTCACCATTTTTTCTTTTAATGCCCCGAAATATTCCAACCAACGAATTCGTGGGTATGAACGAAGGGTTGTATGACGGTCTGAATGCAATTGGGCGTCTTCAGCATGAATGCACTTTTGAATGGAGGTCTGTTTGAAAACCATAGCCTGCAAAATAAAGTCTATATGCCAAGCACGTCTAAAAATGTCACATCATTGTTAATAAAACCATAAAATAATGAAAATTAACCAAGACATGTGTGATATTCAAATACATTCATACTTGGGTTTAATTGATGGTTTGAATGGAAGGAAGTATGCCAAAAAAACTGACAAAAGTAATGTCGAAAGAGCAATTTAATAACACAAAATGATGACAAAATCGAGCATCAATAATGATAAGAGGAAGTAGGATCAGGGTTAGGTTCACTTACATGAATAGAAAAACCCAACATATAAACAACAATGTCATTTGTAACGTTATGCTTAAATTTTGGCATGTGAGGAATAAGCAACTCATTAATCTGTTCAGTACAATTGACAATAGGTTTCTCTTTTGACAAACCAATCTAAATTCCACCTACAACAAATAAAAATTCCATGGTTTTATCAAGAAAAATAGTAGTATGGAGGTGGCAATAGCATCATATCCAAGGCCTATCTTAATGAATGAATATGTTTGATAGTTAATGATATTCTCCAAGGTTTCAATAGTCTTTTCAAACTTCAATATTTTGTTCAACTTAATAGTTGTTATCTCCAATTCCTTTCTTAAAGAAACAATTTCATATTCTAGTTTTTCACAATTTCCTTCCATTTATTTTAGTTGTATCCTCATCACCTCTTCTATCCTTCTTGTTTCTTGTAGTTGAACCTTTAGGTTCATGATAGTAATTTTTGTTTCTTCAAGGATTTATGTCAATATTCTGGTTTTTTAATAATGATCCTCTTCTTCATATTCATGTACTTGCTCCTTTTGTTTAAAATTGCATTTCCTAAGAATCTTTATTCCACTTAAGGCACATATGATTTCTTCTTCAAGATCCTTGTCTTCCCCATCTGTTTCGAAATTTTTCTCTTCTTTTGAATCCGTTGTTTCTTCTTCTTCTTTGTCTTCATCAATATTGGTTTCAATAGCCATGAACAGAGTTTATTCTCTATCATTATTTAAAATTCTTTCATTGCTCTCTTTAGATGAGTCATTGACCCCTTTTGAGTAGAGACTCTTCTTATGCTTACAAGAGTTATCCTTATTTTCATACTTGTCCCTTTTGTGGTTATTTTGATGATGTTTTCTCCATTTCTTTATGTTATGATATTCTTCATCATTAATACTTTCATTTTTTTGCATATGGACACTTAACAACATAATATCCTACTTTTTCACAATTAAAGCATTTAAAGGGCAACTTACCTTTGTATTTTCTATATTCCTTTTTTAGTTTTCTTACAAAATGTGCTTCCTTTGCGTATAACTCATATGTGGAACAATTTATTGACTTGTTTTATTTATTATTTGTCTTGTTTGAGACTTTTAAGGCTGCTTCTTTATTTAATTCATTTTAGTTTTTAGACCTCATTTCATATGCAGTGAGAATCCCATGCAATTCATCCCTTATTAAATTATAAATACCCTTAATTTCTTCAATAGCAGAGTGTTTGAGATTAAATCTTAAGGGGAATGAACGTAACACCTTTAGTACAACCATCGGTTCTTCAACCCTTTCACAAAGTCCTTTGATGGTGTTGACAATTTCATTCACATGGAGGAGATAGGCTACAACATGTTCTTTGTCTTTCATTTTTATACTCTTGAATTGACTTCTATGAGATTGAATCTTTTCCTTCTTAATCTTGTCATCGCCTTCATAGATATTTTAAATATTGTCCCAAATTTATTTTTCCGATTCATAATGCATCACTTTGACAAACTCAGATTCTGATAACCGACAGAAGATGAGATTCCTGTTTTTTTTGTATTATATTCACTAAGATTATTCCTAGCCACATCTGTTGGTGGGGTTATTGGAGTTGTATAACCAGTCATGACTGATTCCCAAATATCAAACCCAAGATCCATTAGATATGTTTACATCCTTATGCTCCAGAGTGCTTAGTTTGTTCCATGAAATAGTGGATATTTGCTAGTGGATAAACCATCGTGGCCTACTATGTGNGGGGGGGGGGGGGTTGAATCAATATAAGACACTTTTATTTACTTTTTCAAACATTTATCGACCATAATACCACAATCACATACGAGATCTATTCATTCCAAAACATGGAAGAAAAGATTTTACATGGACTCTTTAAAACCACATAAAATCTATTTATAATTCTTAGTAGGAAACAATCTACTGTAATATACATTTGTAGGCACCAACCTACTTGAGACACCATCCCTACTTGTACAAACCCTGGTGGGTACAATCCTACTCTTACATATCTTTATAGACACCAATCCCCACTACTAAGCACCAACTTAGGAAGAGATACCCACATCTTTGTTTGAGCATCACCAACCTTCAAGTTACAATTTCTTATTTAGTACATACAACTTCTTCAAAAGATGATAACATTCACATTACATTACTATCTCCAACCTAGGAGTTTCATCTCCTGTTGTTTCCAAAATATGAGATGCATACAATTGGAAACCTTTCCTACAGAACTTCTTCAACTGCATTGCTGAAACCTGTCTTACTAAAATTACCTTCAGAATACCTTTCACAACTACTAGGTTTACTTCTTCATCAGTACATTCAAAAGTCTTGTTATAACAGTCAAGCTTCATTGATTAATTGATTCTTCTTGCTACTTCTACCTTCATTAGGTCCGACCAAAATTTGAATTTCCAAATAGTACCTTTCCCAAATCTTGTTGGTTTGGCCTCTTCCCAAGAATGAAATTGTACATCATGCAATATATCCAATTTTTCAACTTGATTATGAAATTTTTACTTGAGGTACTTTGCTAAGTCTTAGAAAATAAGTTATAGATAAAATGCCAAAATGACCCGTTTGGCCATTTGAAAACCCTAAATTTGATAGGGTATATCTCATATGGTATAGCGATCCAAAGTCTAGAAATTTGTAATTGAGGTATTTTTGTATGTCTCCTTAGAATTTGAAAATTTCATAGTCTAAAAAGTCCCAAAAAAGAAGTTGTAGCAAAAATGCCAAATTGAACTGTTTGAATATGATTTTAGTACCATTAAAAAAAATGAATTCCATAGGGAATATCTTAGAATTATAGTGAAATAATTTTTGAAATTTTGACTACATGTACTCATAGATATCACTTCCATATCCTCATAATTTCTTGTTTTGAAACGTCCCACTAAATAAGTTATAACGGAAATTCCGACTTGACCTCTTGGAAATTGATTTTAGGACCATTCGAAAAACCCGACTTCCACATGTCATATGTCAAAACGTATAGTGAATCAATGTCTGGAATTTTTATAATGTGTAATCAGAGATCTCACACATGTCTCCTCAAAATTTCATGAGATAAAATGTCCCATAAAATAAGTTGTCATGAAAATGCCAAGTTGACCTGAAACTGATTTCACAACTCTCCCCTTTTGGAATGATATTCAATCTTTGCTTATCTTCTTCTTCAAATTTTATTACATTTTTTGCGCAAACATACACACTTTCTCTCAATAATTTCTTTTTTTATACTTTATCTTAACCCTTCATGAAGGGACATGTTCATTCAAATAGGAATGACACCCATTAATTAAATACTTAATTCCCTTTTTTATTTCACTTTTCTGAATACCATGGGTTTACAACCACCATCTCACATTTTGTTTTTTCACGTGCACCCCTTTTTAATATACTTGTAAACCAATATATAAATAAATATATAGATGCTCCCCATTGCTTGCAAATGCCTTAACATAACATTAATAACAACATGTACAATGTAATGCCTTAATATGACAT
Organism: Pseudotsuga menziesii; assembly: GCA_001517045.1. Classification (NCBI taxonomy): domain Eukaryota; kingdom Viridiplantae; phylum Streptophyta; class Pinopsida; order Pinales; family Pinaceae; genus Pseudotsuga; species Pseudotsuga menziesii. The sequence goes on along the minus strand of LPNX010746620.1, from coordinate 386,542 downwards.
TAATGAAACCACTAATCCCTTGAAATCAATGACAATAATTAAAACATCTTTAAACACTGGAGCACTAAGATCCTATCACCAGTGGGGGAGTCTAGCTGATCTGTAAATAATTTTGGATAGAGGGGTGCTCCCTAACTAGAATTCTCCAACCTATTGTTTATCTTTCATTTTCAAAGGCTCTTTATGCAAGCAGAAGACTCCTTGAGTTAGAAGAGTCTCCAAGAGGAGTGATCTAGCTCTGAGATTGGTCATGTATAGAGGGATAAATTATGATTCAAAAGTTGCTTTGTTTCTAGTTGTCCAAAGTTTCCAACAAAATTTTTTCCATCCATATTTTGGTAAGAATAGGCTTGTGAAGTAAGGATCCAGGGAAATAAGAATTCTAATTGAGAAAGAGTTCCCTCCATTGTATTAGTAGGAAAACAATAGTATCAATATCTACAAGAGCTTGTTCCCAACCAAGAGTAGCATAATTGCATTCCAAGAAAATATGCATGGTTGTTTTTTCTGCTCTTCAACATAAGACACATCTTAGCAAACCTGCAATACACCTCTTCTTTAATTATCAAATGTAGGGGAGCAATCATGAAGAAGAATCTAATATAACTTATTAGTTTTAGGAATACAATTAAAAGATGGTATTTACTCCACAATTTTGAGGAAGGAGGAAGAGGTAAAGAATACATAAGTATATCATATCCTTCTTTCATTGTTTAACTTCTTTCCAACCCCCATTTTTCTAGAGTATTTAGATATGATGTTAATGGGGGTTTATCCCTAGAGCAAGGAGAGCAAGGTATCATAAGAGTACTATAAGTCGCCGATTGTTTTTGGATTCCTCTAGTTACACCATCTTCCCTCATTAATTCAATCCAAAATCTCTTACAGATTCTTGAATCCATTTTGAATCATCCAATTCTTAAGATCTCATAGTTCATCATTATGCACCAAGGTGGCCTTCCTAGGATTTTATCATTCCATAATTTTTTTTTTGTTTATAGGTATCCAATATGAACCTTACTAAATCAACCATCCAAAGGCTTTACAAAGCCTCAAAATACTAGATCCATTTCCTTCCAAATTATGTTGGTCAAAGTATCGAGACCTTGGACCCCTTCAGTATTTTTTCCATAAAATATATTTCCACCATGTTGGTTCACTTGCAATAATTTTCCATAAAATTATTTCTCCTAGGGATATTATAATTAGTTGAGCATATCAATTGCTAGCAACCCCATGAGAAAGGGGGGCTCTCTTTGTCTCTCAATTTAGCAAGTAAAAATTTCCTATAATTTGATTTCCCACCTTTCCAAAGAAAATTTGAAATCTATCTACTAATACATTGCATAACACCAACAAAGGAAAGTAGAGCAAAGCATTAAAATGAAGGAAAAGAGGAGAGCACAAACTTGATAAGGATAAGTTTACTGGATAGGCTCAACCATCAATCACCCCATTCTTGCATTTTGACTTTGATTTTTTGATTTATATGCACCCCATCCACAACTTTGACATGTTTTAAGGAGACCAGTGTTCCCAAATACTTGGAAGAGGACCATCTATACTACCTAAGAAATCTAAATATGGAAGAAATTCTCTTCAAGAGTCTAGGGGATATGTTCCAGCTATAAATATTGATTTTATTGTTGTTAACCATTCCTCTTGATACTTTTGTGACCCTGTCCAAAATGTTTTAAATATTTGATCATTTATTGTAGAAGCAACACCAATTAAGCTAATACCATCTATGAACTAAGCATGATTGATAGGTTTGACCTTTCTTGCGATAATGATACTAGCAAGCTTTCCCCTTGTGCGCTCCATTTCCAACTTCCTACTTAATGCTTCAACCATGATAATGTACAAGAACGAGGAGAGGGGAGAACCTTGTCTAATCCCACAAGAATCTTGAAATAAAGAATCATCAATCATGTCACCCATTAAATAGAGGTGCAATCCAAGGATGACCAATGAAGGGTTTGATCCATTTGATAAATATAAGGGAGAATCCACACTTGTTTATAACATCAAAGATGAAGCTAAGTAAGATTTAACCTCCATATGTTAATCTCCCCTATTGAATGGACGACTTCCTGGATCATAATGACATTTGCCAAGATCTGTTTCTTGGACTGAAATTATCCTTTATATTTAGAGATTATTTTAGGAATGAACCTCTTAACTTAATTTGCAAGGATTTTGGCTAGAATCTTATTTCAATATTGCATAGGGATATTGACTAGAATCATGCAAGAGAGGAGGGATTATATTCCTTAGGAATACGTTCTGTAAATGAGGAATTTTTTACCCCCCTACCTTCTTCCTTTCTCTACTCTAATTGAGCATTTTGCATAAGTTGGCCTTTATGGTATCACAACAATCTCTATAGAAGTTGGTAGACAAGCCATCAAGATTAACAAATACATGTTCTCTTATTCATTTATTAGTTGTTGAATATTGTGCAACATGTTCTTTTTTTCTAGTATGTAACTTCCTACCTTAGTGTACATGCATTTAAAGTGATTGTATACTTCATCTTTAATATCTATAATGTCACTAATATTTTTCCACTTAGAGTTATTGACTTCCCTAATCCTATTTCTAGTTAGCCTATTGTTGGCTTGTTTATGAAAAATTGAGGTGTTGTTGTCTCTTTCATTTAGCCAAAGATATTTGGATTTAAGATTGCAAGCCTCCTCTTCCTACCAAATTTGTACCTATATATCCATTTTAAGTCCCTCTCTTTGAGTAGAGTATCCTATGTTATCTCCATTTGTTCCATATCTAGTTGAAGTGGCTCTAGTTATGATTGCAATTTAATTCTTCATTCCCTATGGGGATGATAATTGGATTTATCCCATTGTTTTAAGGCCAATTTGGCTAGTCTCATCTTAGAATGCCATATAAAGGAGGGGGATCCAATAATAAAATCATTCCAAGAATCCCTACTAATATTTATTTCCTCGTCCTCTTGTAACCATAAAGGATTGAACCAGAAGGGGAGGGGACCCTAATCTTACAAAATATCTAGGGAGAGTGAAAATGGTTTGTGATTCGAGGTATACAAAGAGATAATTTTTAGCTAAAATACAAATCCAATCAAAATAAAATAGTTCAGAATAAAAAAACTATCTATCCTAGAAACAACATATCTAGGCCCTATTCTTGAATTTGACCAAGTGAAGGCCCCTCTCTTAGGCAGAGTATCCACTATATTCCAATAAAAAATTAGATCCTCTAGATGTTCCCCGATGGGGTCACCCACCAGGTCTCCTCCTCTCCACTCCTTGTGAGATATGGTAGTATTGAATTCTCCTACAACAAAACATTTTGACCTACCCCCTTTTCTAACAAGGATCATAGATATTGCGAAAATTGATTTTTCTTCTAATAGAGAATAGGGCCATAAACATTTAAACCCTAATCACTTCATGTGTTCTTAAATACTCAATATCTGCCATGATCAAGTGTTGACAGTCTTCTTGGTTTATTTTTTTGAAATGAATTAAGTCCCAAAGAATATTTATTCCTCCAAATGCCCCTTTTTCACTAAGTTTACTCCCATCGCTCCTCTTCCAAACTTTTCTGAGAATATCTAAGGAAGCCCTCACCTCCAACTTGGTATCCTAGATAAGGAGAAAATAAAGATTTTCATTACCAAGTTAATTATTTTTTCCATTACTTCTTTGCCTCCCATATCCTTGCAATTCTAGGAAACCAACTTGATTATTTACCTATGTAGGAGAAGTCCTTCTCTTCTTTCCCATCAATCCCCTACATTTTTGAAGGGCTCATAGAAGAAGATAGTTTCATGGATTTTTATAATGAGGGTTTCTTCCCTAACTCCTTGTATTTTGACATCATTTCCTTGTGTTTTTATTTGTTCAACTTCCTTCCAAGTTTATTGCGCGATGGTCATCCCTCTTCCCTCCCTTCTATAGAATCCCCTTTAAGTATATATTGCCTAGTTCTTGGTCAGTATTCTATTGTGATTGGATTGGATTCTTCGCCATGTTCATAAGACATTATCATATGTATTTGATGGAAATCATAGAATATAATCCTCATTCACATATTTTTTTTAGAAATGGGCGGTTGTGAATCAAGATTTGAGTTCCACATTGACCCTTTAGTTCTCTTGTAGTGGCCACAAAATAAGTCCTGACAATGGAATCAATGGTTTTTGAGTTCATGTACAAATGGGAATTCTCTTCCCCCCACTCCCCCCCCGAGGATTTACCACCTTCATTAACTTTCTTTCAATAGGACTCTTCCTTCTTGCAAGTCAACATAGGAGGGGATTTTAAGCCAATCATGAGAAAAGTGGCCATATTCATGGAAACCCTTGCATTTGAATGAAAATTGATCATAATTCAAATTATACAAATAGGTATAACCATCTATATTGAGCTTGAATACTTCAAGAAGTACTTTCTCCAAATCCACTTGAACATATATGCAACCACAAGCAAACATTGAGGGTTTGGTCTTTGAGTTGTTCATGTAACACCTCAGAGAGTTTCCTTTTTCAGCTAAATGACCACCACTCAAAAAATAGAGAGGAATGTGAGGAATATTTACCCAAATATCAATTTTGGAGGGAATGTCTTTCCGCGGATTGAAATCTAGGCTCCAACAGTTCAAGTACATTATCTAGGCCCCATAAAATATGGGCCATTTATTAATATGAGGTCACGGTGCTCCTCTTTTCAAATAGGAAATAATAAAAACATACATTTTAGAAATGATGTTGAAGTTTCCCTACTATAAGAGGCTTCCAATTTTTTATCAACCAAATTTCCATATCTCTAGGGGATGGCCAAATCCTCATAAATTGGCCATAAACACCCTTTCATTCAGAGCCAAATCCTTATGTTTGGAAGTTGTGGAGGAGAGATTAACCTAAGGAACATAATTTAATTTGATGAACTTGGAAGGTTGAGGGATGAAAGAGGAGGAAGGATATAAGGAGTCTAGCAGAGCATGAAAGGCCTCCTTCTTAGACATAATGACCCCCCCTGGACCAGGGTTTGGGAGAGAGTCCATTCCAAAAACCCTAGCTCACAAATCAAACCCCATTAAACAATATGTATGTATTTTACTAAATAAAAAGTCTCCTAGTTCAACATTACTAATCCCTATATATCGTGACAATACATTTGTAATATTATAGTAGTATTGTAATTGTATGGTTGTTAGGACCTCAATTGTGATTGTACCATTTATATCCTATATATATACCAATGAGACCTAGTTTTAGGACCATGCCATCTTTTATTTTGCATTTGATACATTATATTATGGGGTTTCCCTATCGAACAGTCTTCTTATTTATCTCTTTATTTCATTCTCAAGGAATTTGATTACTCTTTCTTTATGTTTTTATACTATTTTGGGAATTTGATGCATAACATTTGGAATTAGATCCCTTTTCACTATAATTTTTTGAAAGATGGATTAGATAGATTTTTTAGGATCCTAAAATTACATAGTGAAGTGAAATCGGTCAAAATTTCATTTCTTGGTTCATGATAAGATTAGAGTTGTAGTTTATACAAGTTAGGGTTTTTTACTAGCCCAAAAACTAGTTTCAAACAAGTGTCTTGGGTAAAATTGTTATATCTAAAGTTTCAGAGATCAGAATTTGTGCCACCTATTCCATTATAAAAAATAAAAATGATAGTATTTGTGGTAAAAATTTCAAATTCAAAACATGAAAATTAGACACATGTCAATCCATACACGTTTTTTCTCCTGAAAAGTTAAAAAACAACACGTTTTGGGAAAGTTGCCATAGCTCTCTCTTTGCATATCAGAATTGGGTCAAACTTGTGGCATTCTTTTTTTTTAACAAAAACTTAAAATAAATTATATTAAACAAGTTGTGCACAACCATTCAATACAAAATACAACAGCTTAAACGTTTTGATTGTTTTGAAGAAAAAACAACAAAACATGGCCCTCCAGGAGACCTTAACAAGCTGAAGAGAGTTCTAGTATTTCAAATAATTACAGACAAAGGATAAATACGAAAAAAATGCTGATTAAGTAAAATGCAAAAAATCATTTCCAGAGAGGATCATTTTGGTTTTCCTGATTGAACCACAGGCTGGGTTATTGATTCCTCCTCCTTCTTCTAATTTGCTTCTCTTGGATTTTCTTGGACATGGCTTCCTTGGTTCATCTGGACCAACAGCTGTAGGTCTTCCTGAATGCGGTATACTTTACCCATAATTTCCTTGAGATTCATCTCATTGTCATCAATCCTTGCATCGTGGTTGCTGGTCTGGTATGAGAGGTAATTTACCTCATCAACAAGTTTTTGATCTCTTTAGTAGCTTCTCTGCTATCAGAAATTCCAATAGACACGATTTCATAGAAGCATTGTATGTTAATCTTCAAGTCAATAAACCTTTCTTCATCCCTTCTACGGTCCATTTCCAACTGAAGAGATTGACCGTTATAACTATCACGACTACTATTTAAATTGAGTCTAAACAGATTGCTGAGAACAAAAGCTAAGAGAGACAAAAATATGTCTGTGGAAGGGCCTCCAAATGACTTAAAATCTTGGGCTTTTCTAAAAACACAGAGCGAAAAACCTAACTGAGCTTCACCCAAAAGAGAATACTGATAACCTTGGAATAAATTACCTTCATAAAGAAATCGTCGTTGATGGTTTTCACCGTTCAACAAGAAGCTAAGATTCACCGATATTGAGTGGGAAGAACTCCTGATTGTAAGGAGGGGATTATGGCGAGTGCTCAAAGATCCATCCTGGACGAAACTTCCGTTATCCCCACTGTGCACATAATCCACCAAAGTATCAAATGGATCCTAAAAGAAATAGAGCAGAGGAAGGTCGATTGAAGGGAGAATCCCTCCATCAAAAACCAATATAATGAGAGGACACTCTTCTTTGGGGAGGAAATTCACAAACAAAGAAAACGATGGAGAGCCAACAGAGGGAGGGAGGCATAAAAGGTTTCGTTGAGAAGCCATCATACTCAGGAGGATATGGGCTGGAGTGTGCGAGCTGCGCAAATAATAAAGCCTAAGGTGAGTGCTATTGAAAGCTGCAGAGGACAAGAATAAATGGAGGGAGGGTGAAGTCCACTTGTAACTATGGCATGCCAAACGAATACCACCAAAAACCATGTCAATTACCTTTGTGGGTTGGGGATTATAGGTGTTCATTAAGAGGGTGATCAATAAGTGGGTGAGGGACATTCTAAAGGTTAGGGTATAGACTTATGGAGAGGCGAGGAGTTATCAATTGATATGAGAACTTGGGGGAGAGAGGCTCCAACGTTATTCAAGGCATCCGCTTGAGCATTATTTTCTCTAATAATGTGAAAGAATTCAATGCTTCATGTGGTGATAAGCTTAATTCTATCAAACAGTCTTCTACAGTTGATAGTGCAAGTCTAGGAGTATCCGGTGATCATTTTGAGAATAACTTGGCATGAGTCTCCAAATATTAACAACCTTGGAATGGATATTACATCTATTAAATTGAGGCCCTGAAAAAGCGCCATCCACTCAGCCTCATTACTCATCTTATGGCCCAACCCCCATGCGAAAGTTTTTGTTGTTTTTCCTCTGGGATCAAAGAGAATCCCCCCCACACCTGCCTCCCTGGTCAAACTTGTGGCATTATAGAGAATACATACCAGGATATTAGAGGAAAACCTTTTAGAATTATATGAGCCAAAATTTTAGAGATTATTCAGGAGTAAGGTCGTCTAGAATATAACCTACAAACTAGGGTTTCTCAAGGTATGTTAACTTGACACTTGTATAACTTTTGATTGGAATATATTTTTTGTATGATTCTAAAGGTGTGATAAGTAATAAATATAAGATAATTATATGTATTTTTTTTCTCTAATTAAAATGGGTTTTACAAAAATAATTCTCTAATTTAACCTCCAGAGAGATCAAGCACGATTCATGAAGAAAATGAATAAATGTGTACCTAGCTATCCAATTTGAAGGAAATGGTTAAGGAATTGAGTGATAGGTCAGTGAAACATGTTCAATTGATAAACACAAAAATTATATATAAAGTGAGTTGGAAAATATGGATCAAAAAGTGGAATTGAAGGTGGAAAACATGAATCAAAAGATGGAAATATTTCTAGTACAGAGGATCTCAAAGTTATGAAGGGAGTCATTATGAGTGAGATGAGACATATCTTTCCTCACAATTCATCTCATCAAGGAGAATATAAGGAGAAAAATAGGTACTCGTCCCGGTCATAGATTGAGAAAAATGAAGAAGTGAATAAGAAGTTTGAGTTCTTGACAGTTGATAATTCATCACTTCATAATCCACATCATCATGGGTTCAACTCGATACCAAGGGACTAATTCATTCCAAATATTAAAATAAATTTTTTTGATGGAAACGATCCAATAACACCAAGCGCAAAGTTTCCAAAATGTAACAATTGCATCCTTATATTTAGAACCTGATCAATTTGTATGGTACTAATGGATTTGTGAACATAAAAAGGACTCTATTATATCTTGGTCTATATTTATGGATGGATTGATAGAAATTTTTGGAGATATTAAGAGAAAAACCTTCTTTATCCAATTTATAAATCTCCAACAATAGGTCCAGTTACAAAGCACATTAAGTAGATTTAGAAGTCGAGTCTTAGAGTGAAGAAAATTCTGGAGGATATATTGTTGGATCTCTTTATGGGAACTTTAAAGGAGAACATTCAACATGAGGTACATCTCTTTGAACCTAAGTCATTGGAGAACACTTTTAGTTTGTAAGGAAAGTTGAAAGTAAACGTATGGCTACTAGAAATGCTGCTACTAACATCTATAGAGGGGGAAATGTCCCCCATCCAACCTCACTCATCCTACAAGGTTGGATCCTCAAAAAGTGCATGAAAGAAGAGAAAAGGGACTATTTTTCAATTGTGATAACACGTACAAAGAGGGCAATAAGCGTAGTGAAAAAAATGTTCTACATAAATTGCGAAGAATAATAAGACCCAAAACATAAAAAATCTCAAGAGGCATGTCAAAAAGATACTACTACAACCATATCTTGCCATGCATTTTCTAGAACTAACAATCCTCAAACTCTTAGGATAGAAAGATATATCAAAAAGGAAAAGGTAACAATGTTTATTGATTTGGTAGTACCCATAACTTCATTAATTGCAAATTATCTAAACTTCTCAATTACTTTATATTTATAGAACCAATATTTCAAGTAATGATTGTATATGGAGGTACCATAGTTTGTTCAAGGATGTTCCATAGTATTAAGATTACTATGGGGGAGTATTTATTAGATAGTCCAATGATTTCAATCAAACAATTGGTGTTGATGTTGTACTAGGGGTTCAATGGCTATAATCATTGGGAGAAATGAATCTTATTTTCATGATATTCTCATTAGAAGGCAAAGAAAATGAAATAAGAGGTATTTTAGGGAAACCGTCTAAAGTGATAAACTCTAACAGTGTGAAATCGTTGTTAAAAAAGGAACACCGTGGTGTAATTGCACAATTGTTCTCATTAAACATTGAAGCATTTATAGCCTCTATTCCATAGGATCTAAAAATAACTATTGAGAATCATTCCAAAATATTTGGAGAAATTCCTAAAGGTATTACACCTACTTGAGGTCATGACCATGCTATTTACTTGAAACTGGGAAGTGTACCAACTAACATCATACCATACATGTACCCACATGTAGAAAATAGTGAGATTGAGTATATGGTACATGAAATGTTAGATGTAGGCATCATTTACACGAAATCAAGGTTCATGCCATATGTGTCCAGATTATAGAGAGCTCAACAAGTTGACCATTAAATATGAGTTTCCTATTCTTGTTATTGTTACATTATTAAATGAATTATAGGGATTTTTTTTTTACCAAGTTAAGTCTCGATTTTTGGATACCACCAAATCAACATGAGGCAACAATATATTCCAAAAATAACCTATAGAACACATGAAGTTCATTATTATTTTTTGGTGATGCCATTTGGACTTACCAATGTACCTTTCACATTTAAAAGCTTGATGGATTCTATTTTTAAACCCTTCATTAGAAAATTTGTCTTAGTATTTTTTGAAGATATACTTATCTATAGAAAATATTGGGAAGAGAAAGCACGATAGGTTAACATGACCTTAAAATTATTGCAAGAGCACCAACTATATGCCAAGCCTTCTAAATGTGTCTTTGGGGTCCAAGAAGTGGAATATTTGGGTCATATTGTATCTCTTGATGTAGTCAAAGTGAACCCAATAAAAATTAAAAATCTACCAGGGAATGACCAATTCCTAAAACATTGAAGAATTTTAGCCAATTCTCAAAATTGACAAGCTACTACTACAAGTTTGTCAAGAATTATGGTCAAATAAAAAAACCTCTAACAAGGTTATTAAAAAAGGAGGCATTCTTTTGGACTCAAGAAGCAACCAAATATGTTAAAAAATTAAAGAGACTATGTGTATAACTCCTGTATTAGCCACACCTAACTTCACAAAAAAAATTACTATGGAACATGATGTGTAAGGGAATGGGATTAGTGTAATTTTAGTGCATGAAGGAATGCCTATTGCCTATGAATTTTCCCAACTTACAATAAAAATCATACCCAAACCAATTTATGAAACGGAAATGTTGGTCACACTACATGCAATTAATAAATGACACCCTTACATAATAGAAAGACACTTTAAGGCAAGAACTAACCATGGAAATATTAAATACGTCTTGGAATAATGATTATATTCAAAAGATCAACAAAATTTGGTTACAAACATGTTAAATTATGACTTTGAAATTATCTACAAAAAAGGAAAACAAAATTGGTGGTAGATGCACTTTCAAGGAAAGAAGATGACATAGAGAACTTACGATGCATTATTTCCATTCTACATTTTGATTGGGTGGAAGAATCAAGGATAGAATATAAGTAGGATCCAAAGGCATGCAAGATAATACAATAACTGCAACAGGAACCTAGTTAATTATATAAATTTGCATGGAATAATGAGTCACTATGGTACTAGGTTTGGTTGTATTATGTAAGAATTCCCAACTCAAACAGAAGGTCTTTTTGGAATTGCACACCTCTCCTATAGGAGGACATTAAGGGCTCTTGAAAACTTACCAAAATATTAAGAAGGATTTTTTCTAGAAGGTATAAAAACTGATGTTCAAAATTTTGTGGTTGAGTGTTTGGTTTTCCAACAAAAAAAGGAGAGACAATCAAGGCATTAAGAATTCTATATCCATTAGCCATACCAAGTGAACATTGGGAAGAGCTACCATTGTATTTTATCACATGTCTACCAAAGTGGGAAGGAAATGATGTCATCATGGTAGTGGTGGATTGACTCACAATGTATGCTCATTTAAACTATCTTTCTCATCTTTTTAAAGAAAGTACAATAGCTACAACATTCATGGAAGCATTTCAAAAGCTACATGGAATACACAATATTATTGTAAGTGATAGAGATCCATTTTTTATTAGTAATTTTTGGAAGGAAATATTTCTTGTTTGGGTACTCAATTGGCTCGCAACTCCTCTTATCATCCTCAATATGATGTGAAAATTGAGATTTTGAATAAATATCCATAAGGGTATGTTACGGAGAGAAGTTCCTATGGCTTGGGGTACCACAACAGACAGCTTAACTCCAGAAATCAATCCTTTCCTATACGCAAGATAAATCAAACAACTAACACTAAAGGATCTTGATTCATACCTTATTCCGGACGGTTGATGTAGATCCTCGTTGAGCTTTACAACTCCAGCTTGAATTGATAAATTGCTTCCTCAACATTCAATAAACAAGACAATCATGGTATATTTAATTGTGTTAGCTCTACTCTAGAATATATAACCCGGATAACATATAAGCATTTGAAATCATCCATGGATAAAATATTCATTCAAACACACATTATTGGACAGGAAAAGATATCTATATTGATATAAAATCAAATATTACAATGAATGCAACCTCTGTCAGCACGTCTGCGAATCGGAGAAACCTAGTCCCCCACTCGGGCCTCCACCACTTCAATCCTCCATCTCTCAATAGCAAGCTCACAAGCAAAAGGCAAGCTTGGGAAGAACAAAAAAGTGCTCCTAGGGACAAAGGGGATGTAGACTCAAGCACAAGTTCCGACAACAATGGGCTATAGTTTTCTTGCTCTCAATTCCTCATATGCCTTCAATGTATCCAAAGGGTTCCTTATATAGCTCTTCAATGGGGTAATGAAAGGTCGAATACGAGCAATCTCAAGGCATATGGAAGGCCAGGAGACCAGTGAGTCAGATCCACATTAAGGAAAACTCCAAAAGAATTTGGCCTTTTTCACACATCCCGATGTACGCGGTTTTAGAGGTCAAACTTGTGTATATACGCGATAAAGGGTTTAAAAGTTGTGTATAGCAATTTAAGCATGTTTTTAGGGATGATCTAGGAAACATCAAAGGAACAAAAATGGTCCATGGGGTCTAAGGAGTCTGCATAGGGATAGGGAAGGCCATAAAAGTGTGATTCACCATGGTTTCACTAACACTTAATAAAGGAAGCACACTAAGAATTTAGTTAAGAAAAGTTATGATAATAAATAATAAATCATTAACTTTATTTATAACCTTAATTTTAAAAACAATTTATTAAATGATAAAAAATTAATATTATTATTAATATTATAAAATTAGTGTTACAATGTACACTAATTTATAATTTACACAATTTACTAATTGTTTTACATAAAAATAAACATTTATCTAAACTACCAAATCCCATTATTAATTAGGAATTTAAAACACTAAAACCCTAAAAACCATTTATAAACTGACATAAAATATTTTAAGATTTTTTTTTTAAAACAACAAAAATAAAATATTTATACTTCACGTCCTTGTGCAAAAAATACACTGAAATTGCGTTATCCTGAGGATGAACCTACTTAAAAGGTTCAAAACTTGTCGAATTAAAATTCAACTGCAGATTTCCTAAAATTTTCTAAGTACTGAACTGTGGGTTAAATAATGAACAATGCAAAGGACTCCCAGGTGGATCAGGTTCCTTTCAAAGGTCGGGTTGCAATGAACCATAGTCCTTTGCATGAGTCACAACCTTAGTAGCATATACCATGTTGATGCAACCATTACCATTAGTCTCCGGCAGATCTTGATCACCACCAGACTGATCATGGGTCCTCGAGTTCATGTTTTGATTATGAGGTAAAGGGTTGGTCAGCATAGTTGGGCCCTGTGCTATGAATCTCGAGGCTTCATCAATCCTAGGGAACAAGTGAGTGAGGTGGTCATCCTTAAACAACTTGAAAGGAAACTTAACCTTACGTTTAGGCTGCTTGTCCCCCCTAACATTTCGGGTGTTCTTCTCATTAGAGTTGGCATTTTCATTCCTATTCCCACCCTTACGATTGTTTTTACCCGTATTTTTATTCCTTCTAGGTTGCTAGTTACCCTTCTGGTCTGACGATTGTAAGAAAAGCACACTCACCATTTGGGTCAGTTGAGACGAAGCCATAGCTTGTCCTGAGGCAGATTGGTTGATAGATAATTGACTGACCTGTTTCACAACCGAATTTGCAGGTTTGGTACTCGTACAACCAACAATGCCATCGGCATGTGGTCCAGGTTTGACCTTAGGGTCGAAACTAGAACATGGAGCATTAGGAATGATCTCATATAACAAACTAGACTGAGCATAAATCAAGTCCAATTCCTGTGCCCTAGAAATGGCTTGTTCCTCGTTCTGAACTCCGGATGTAGAAACATCCCTTGCTATATAAGGTAGTAATGATTTAAGGAACCACTCGAGGAGAAAATTCGGCGGTATGAAGGCTTTAATCAATCTCTTCCATCTACGCCACTCTTGGATATGGTCCGAGATATGCGTGGCTTTATCCTGCCGAAATGTCGACAAGAGTTCAGTACCAATGTCGTAATGCACTGGTAGCTGGAAGCGGTTGAGAAACGTCATAGCTAGGTCATCGAACAAAGCAAATTCCCCCCTAGGTAACTCTATATACCATTTCGCAGCAGGCCCTATAAGGGTGCGTTGAAACAACCTTAAATGGATCAAATCTTCATGTAAGGAATTTGAAGAGCACCATAGGTGAAATGTAGTAACATGTTCACTCGGATCTTCTCCTAGTTTTCCCTCGAATTCAGGAATGTCCGAGGGAAGCTTATTAGGGATAGCCGGCCAAGCCGGGTCATGAGATACATGATCATTCGTCAGCCTCGACAAGTCAAGATGATTTAGCATTGCGAGGAAAGGGATCCTAGGATGAGCAGGTCAATGCCCCACTCCTTGATAATTTTGGTTCACATAGGCCTAATTACCGTAACCACCATGGCCTTGGCCATGGTGCCCTCCTCCCATTTGACCCATGTAGGGTGGCATGGAAACACCATAATGTGGTTTACGTTGACTATGTGGGGCTACGAAGCCATAATTTAGAGAGTAAGTGGGTTATTGATACCCGTACCCATAAGGTGAATAACCGTTGTCCATACTGTGTCCCATAATAAGGTCCATAAGACATCCCATGAGATGTCCCATGAGACACTCCGTAAGTAGGAATATATGCTTGGGAATTAGTAACATGACCTCCAGAAGTAGGAATATGACCTCCCGAAACAACAGGAGGTACTTGACTCTGAGAAAAAACTGTACGAGTAGCAGCAGTATGGACATGAATCGTAGCAACGTTCTAGTCCAAAGGATCATGTGAATGAGGGGGAGGAATAACATTCGAAGAAAAAGGAATAGAGGATGAAGGGACATGTGAAATTATGTATGTGGTGTTCCCTATATTCACTCGTCAAGGTTTTGGTATCCTAATAGGATTACTAACACCAGGTCTAGGAGGAATATGTGATGTAGCTTCCACCACCAGGATGGAAGGTATAATGTGACTCGTGCTCCCAAACCTCTCCGCATGGTAAGGAATAGGAGTGCCCCCAGGCGTAGTGTTAATCTCAAAATCTGACTCGACATGAAATGTTTTATCATGTGTAGGGATACCAAACATACCATAACTACCATAACTAGTGCTCGCGGGTTCATGATGAGTCTCGTCGCCCAACATCCAATACCGGTGACCTGTGAATGAGGGATCATAGCTAGAGTGAGTAGGTATTTCATGTGAAGGATCAAACCCAGAATGTGCAGGAATATCAGGTGAAGGATCAAATGTAGGAGTGAACTCTCCATCCTCCACTTGGGGTGGAGAAGACAGCTCAGGAATACCATCTTCATGATCTCCCATCGTGTGTGAATCAATGTGCAAAGTGGTCTGCCTAGACCGTGTGTTTCTCTCTCCCAAAGGAGGAGGAGATGTAGAAGGAAAACGTCTTGCTAAATGATGAGAACAGTGAGGAGCCGCACCCAAATCCACAATGACTCAAAAAATGTAAAAGACTCACTAATTACGCAAACCCTAGGAAAGCTAACGTGCACAAAGCATACACTAATAAAATCTGAAGCCAAACACAAGCAATCAAGGGTAGGATAAGTGAGCTCCCGATTGAAGCAGGTATGTCTCGCCTAGGAGAGGCTTGAGACTCCCATACACAACAAGTGGAGGTTCGTAACCAATTATTGTGGCCCTCAGCTTCAACGCGTAAAGCGACTGTGCTGTCCGACCCCAACTTGGTCGGGACACCTGGAGAATAACCCCTGCAAAGTACCCCCTCAATATCCTAGCTAAGGAAACTAAGGTCGGCTCAATATAATCAATGCTCAGGCAGACAGTTGCAGGTGGGATTGACCATATGGGCAAGGTAGAAAAGCCCGAAACTCTCTAAAGAGCCCCTAGATACGAATATAATCCTGGAAATATCTCCGGTGCTACTCAGTTATGACTAGGGGTCATACCAATCAATAACCGCTCACACTGCCTCGTGATTAACTCCCTTTTGAGAGAAGGATATTGAGAAACACTAATTATACCAAGGAATTTCACACTCTCACCTGGATAGACACATACATGTTGTTGTTTAGTGGTCTTGGAGAATTTACTCACAATGAACTATTCCAAGACCCTAAAACCTAATCTTGTTGGTGTACCCTATCAAAGAAAATAGTGTAATCCATTTTAATTAAGCGTTGATTTTATTTGGCTTTATTACTCAAAAGAGGTAGATGGCCGTGTAACCAATGGTGTTATGACGCAACATGAAGTAAAATGCACACCTAACAATCAATGCAAATGCATTGTGTTGAATGAAAAACAGGGCATGCTACTACGTGAAATGCAAATTTTTTCTTCAAATGACAAATGCAATCATTCCTATATGAAATCCTGACTAATACTCTAAGGAAATCTAGTGCAAATACCATGTGAAATGCAAAGTGTAATGCATAATGATGCAAAGAAGAAAATATTTTTTGGATTTTTTGAATAAAAATGAGATACTAAAGCAAAAGGATGATTCTACTACCCCCAGACTCAGCAAGCACAATCAAACAACACTCACACAAAGTACTAAGGTAAAAGAAATCTAATGCACTAATCTCAAAACAAAAAATTGAAAATTCAATGACAAGAATATTTTTAAAAAAGAAATTTACCCTAAGAAAAAATTTCTCTAGTCAGAAACAGAGGTGTATACAGAATCTAGCAGTATCAAAGGAGACTCAGGAATCATCAAAATTCACCTAGAAACAATCAATCTTCCTCTAGAAGGAAAAACTAAGGGCATACGCGGATTTTCGCAGTAAACCCGCATATGTATGCGGATATAGCAGTCAAAGCTGCATGTATATGTGACTGTGAGTTAAAAACTCTCGTACAGGAAGAGAAATGTACAAAAATAAAGGCAAACAGACAAGCTGAGACAAAATTCACACCAATCAGACACTACCAGGAAAACATGCCCCCATACCCGACACAGAATCAGATAAATAAGAGGAATTCAAGAACATTGAATGTCGATAAAAACCCCCAAAGGACAACTAATAGGAACTCCCTAGCAGAGTCGCCAATTCTGTTACGGAGAGAAATTCCTATGGCTTGGGGTAGCACAACAGATAGCTTAACTCCAGAAATCAATCCTTTCCTACATGCAAGAGAAATAAAACAATTAACACTAAAGGATCTCGATTCGTACCTTGTTCCAGATGGTTAATGTAGATCCCCGTTGAGATTTACAACTCTAGCTTGAATTGATAAATTGCTTCCTCAACATTTAATAAGCAAGACAAGCATGCTATATATAATTGTTTTAGCTCTACTATAGCATATATAACCAATAAAATATAAGCATTTGAAATCATCCATGGATAAAATATTCATTCAAACACACATTATTGGACAGGAAAATATATTTCTATTGATATAAAATTAGAGATTACAATGAATACAACCTCTGTCGGCACATCTGCGAATTGGATAAACTGAGTCCTCCACTTGGGCCTCCACCACTTCAATCCTCCATCTCTCGATAGCAAGCTCACAAGCAAAAGGAAAGCTTGGGAAGAACAAAAAAGTGCTCCAAGGGACAAAGGGGATGTAGACTCAAGCACAAGTTCCGGCAACGATGGACTATAGTTTTCTTGCTTCCAATTCCTCATATGCCTTCAATGTATCCAAAGGGTTCCTTATATAGCTCTTCAATGGGGTAATGAAAGGTCGAATCCAATCGATCTCAAGGCATATGGAAGGCCAGGAGACCAGTGAGTCGGATCCACATCAAGGAAAACTCCAAAAGAATTTGGCCTTTTGCACACATCCCGATGTACGTGATTTTAGAGGTCAAACTCGCGTATATATGCAATAAAGGGTTTAAAAGTTACGTATGGAAATTTAAGCATTTTTTAGGGATGGTTGTCCGTTGATTGCACACCAGCAGTAGAAATCTTTCGAAATCTGTCTCCTCACTTAGGAAAGTGGGAGAGGTGTGACCTTGGGGGCAAGCACAGAGCTAGGTACTGTCACCTACTCCTATCTTCTCTGTTTAGGCTAACTCCTAATGAAGCCAAGGGGGTAGTCCCTACAAAAGAGTTTTCTAAGGCTCTTAAGGTTGTTAAAGTGTTTTACTTAGTTGCGGATGCAGATGGGTGTTACTTAGGAGTTATTTTAATTATAAGTGTTTATTTATTATGAGTTCAACACATAAAGCAACCCATGTTGCTAACAAGAGATTAAATGATAAGAAATAGTTCAAGACTTCTTAAATGTGCATTCACAGATAGAAATTAAAGAGGCCATAGACAATTGATCCTAATACAACAGTTATGTGGATTAAAACAGACCAGTGCCTTATGGAGTCAAAATGCTGAAAATGCGTAAAGAAATTAAAAGCAAGTCTTGAAATAAAACTATTGAATATTAGGTTGTGCAAGTGCTCTTTGTATAGTTTAAAAGATTTTAATGGTGATCTTGCTTAAGGTGTCTGGAATCCTAACCGGAAATACCTTCAATGGCTCCGTTCGAAGACATGACAGACCTGTTTGGGATCACAGCTAGGTGTTCAATAACTTAATCAAATATGCCCAAATTGGGTTGCCCGATGCCCACATTTGGAATTTGCCCACTTGTCTGAGTATTTAATCGAGACAACGCCGGTGCGTTAGTTATGGGGTAAAAAGTTTTAATTATGTTTCTCTTGTGTGAACTTGACAAGTTCGTTCACCGTTCTGAGTATGAGCCCAACCTGAAAGTCGGCAGAGCATACTAGGTGAAGGATGATCAACGGAGTAAATTAATTAAAGGGAGTGTGTGTTGAAAAGTTTTATTAAGTTAATTGATTAAACTCTCCGACAGAGAGCGCTTTTGACCTTGTCTTATGACAAAGGTTCAAGAGTTTTATCTAGTCTAGATGCCTAATGCAATGATGATGCAATACTAATGATGCTCTCTAATAGAGAGTGCTCTTGAGTTATGTTTCTGCAAGTTAAAGAGTCTTAATTAATCTATTAATTGGATTAAACAATGTGATGCACAAAAATAAAATGAAGATGGTTGATTAAACTCTCTGATAGAGAGCACTCTTGATCCACCTTATGGTGAGATTCAAGAGATTTATGAATGTTAGGAAGTTGATTCACTTATGTAAAAGATACACAATTAAGAGATGAAGTAATCAACTTGTTCAATAAATTAAAAGTGATAGACTAACAATTAGTATTCTAAGAAAAAGATGCAAATATTATGAGAACAAACACATCTAACCTAAGCATACAAAAAAGATGAACACAACACAAGCCTCCCCAAATGGGGGAGGATGAGAGTGGGGACTTAAAAACCCCACTCAAACAAAATATATTTTATTAAAATTATACAATTTGCCTTTAGGAATTTAATCCTTGAAAGGACTTTTGAAGGAAAGCCTACAACTCTATTATTATTGAACCTTATGTAAAAAGGAGAGTGATTTACTTTTATTTTAAGCTTTTCTTGAAACTTGCAAAAAAGGGAAAAGAAGATGTTGGATGAGAGCAAAAGAATAAGGAGAAAGAAGGCTGAAATAAAAGGAAGAAGAGGGGAAGAAGGAGGGAAGACAAAGAGGAAGTCAAAAACAAGAGAAGGAAAGAATAGGGAAGTGAGCTAGATGGCCAAATAAATACAAGGAATGATGAAAATGGGGCAGCGAAATAGAAGGAAGATGGCTGTCATAAAAATACAAAAACAGGGCAGCGAACAAAAAATGGAATAAAAGGCACAAAACAAGGTGGAAGAAGGCCAAAAAACTAGGGCACAAAGGGGGAAAAAAGGGACACAAACTAGGGCACAATAGGGCTGTCCAAAGTGAATAAAAGGGGTGGTAAACTAAGGCAAAAACGGGGCAGCGAAGAAGAAAATGTAAGAAAAGGCACAAAACAAAGCAAGGAAGAAAAGGCTAGCAAGCAAGGGATCAAAGAAATCGAGGAGCAAAGAGAGAACTAGAAGAGGGAAGTTCATAGATCCAGGTAACCAAGTATGTTTTTAATCTTTGTTTATGGAAGGAAGGAGGAACTCTGACTGTTATGTTTCTTTCTTGGATTGAGAAGTGCTTAGAAGAACCTGCAAAACGAAGGAATTAGATGAAAAAAAGCCACTGGTTCATGAAGAAGAGCTTGATCTCAAGCTTGTCCTTCACCCTTGATGATCCCTACAAAACCCTTACACACAAAATTAAATCCGAACAAGATACTCATAAACTGGATTGTTAGCCCTTCTAGAGTATACAATGAATAATGATTTAATAATTGAAAAAGGAAGGGTAAGAGAGATATTACCAAAGACAATGTGAATCCACAACTCCAATAACTCATGCATGGAACTCCAAAGTCACAACTTTATTCCAATCTTAAACAAATATTACAATAATTTTTGTAGAGTGTTCATACCCAAAATCTCCATCCGAATAGAGCTGATAGAGCCTCTATTTATACAATGAGAGAGTGCTAAAACCCTAAAACCAAATTACATAACCTGACCGGCTTGGTAACACCACTGAGAGCCCGAACCTAAGAATCAAGAGCTAGGAGTGAGGGGAGGCCTCTACCTAGGCAAGGCGCCCCCACTCCAACCCTAGCCATTGCAAACAACCCCAGATTGAGGCCACACATGTGGAAGGAGCCCCTGTGCTGAGGAAAGGCGTGAGTTTGAGGAGAGACGTCTGAATGTAGGTAGAACCACCTTTTAGGTATGGATGAAGCCCATGCTAGGTTTGGTAAGGCCACTGATGGTGTAAGCTTCAGTATTTACCTTGATCAAATCATCGGACCAATGAATGCTCTCCATCTCAGTTTTTAGCTAGAGATGACAAATCTGCTAACTGAATATAAATTAATTGCTCACTGAATGCTGACTGAAGCTGAGTTATGATAACTCCAATCATCATAAATGCCCAATGAGATGTCATTTAGCCTTTTATTTAGTTGAATTTGGATTAATTTGGAGAGTTTTAATTTTCTCCAAAATAATCATTTTTTAATAAAAATTCATTTTTCTCAAAAATGACTTTTTTTGAGAAAAAGAGCGTTATGTGTCCGATTAATGATCTGAAAGTTGGATCTGACTGGCTGGCTGGTCAAGAATGATTTTTAGCTTAAGGTTAGAGCCTTCAATCACTGAATTTGGGGTCTGGATGACCGATTTATTACAAACGTATTTTTTCCATTTAATTTATGGAAAAATTAAATAAAAAACTTAGGGAAAATTAAAAATTAAAAAAAAAAATTAAATTTTTTTTCCCTGTTCGAAAAAGATTTTTTCGGAAAAAATTTAAAGGTCATGATGACTGAGGACAATACCATGCTCTACTTAAATAATTCCTAGTAGGTTTATAACACTCAGTTGGGCTCTAATAACCCCCCAAGGCCCATAATTCAACATCGGGCATTCCAGCTTTGGAGGAAGCGGGAGAAAACCTCATCAAGTATACTCGGCTATAGGAAAAGCATAATTGTCAAGGGAAAAAAAATCCCTGGAATACCTTATTTGAGATTCTACGTCTCAGGAGACCGAACCACTCAAAAATACCCTACTAGCACATTTTATTACAAACCCCGCGGGGCCATGGTCAAAATTATTCAAATAAAAACTGGCTAGCCAATATTGGCTAGACATGAAGATGAATCAACCGATACAATGGAATTAGACATTGAACATGTCTGTCAACTAGCGGCTCCTCAGGTAAACAAACTATGGTACAAAAAGTTGGTAATAGGGATGATCTAGGAAACATCGAAGGAACAAAAATGGTCCATGGGGTCTAAGGAGTCTGCATAGGGACAGGGAAGGCCATAAAAGTTTGATTCACCATGTGTGGTAAAATCAGCTATAACAGGGTATCCTAATTGCTTTGCATTTGATAAAAAAACACAATGCCTCAAATGGTTTATCTTGGTATAATGGTGGAACAATACATCCTTCAATACTTCTTAAAAATGTCACTATTTATGGCACTATATGGAGATCAGCCTCCATCCATCACATCATCTTTGAAAGAGAAATTCAAGGTTCAAGTAGTGGAGGACCACGTAGATGACCAACAAGAGTTTCTCCAAATATTAAAATATAACTTGGATATAGCACAAACTAGGATAAAACTACAAGCATACCAACATCATAGTGAAAGGAAATTTGAATTAGGGGCTTGGGTATTTTTAAGTCTACAACCATACAAATAGATGTTCCTATAGAAATAAAAGGATAATAAACTAGCACCCAAATACTATGGTCCCTATAAGTTTTTGGAAATGATTGGAAGTATGGCCTACTCCATATACATGTGTGCATCTAGTCTTCCATGTTTCTTGCCTAAAAAAGGTAATTGGTGATAAGATCCCATTACAAACAATGTTACCAGAGATTGATGAAGAAGCAAAATTGATATTAGAATTAAAAACAAAACCCTGACATAAAGTATCGATCAACTGCCAAATTGAGAAATTACCAAGTATCTCATCAAGTGGATGGAATTTCCAATAAAAGAGGTGGCATGGGAAGATAATTTATTCATGTAGAAATGCCCAGATTTAATCAAGCATTGAGGAGAACACTTTTTAAGGGGTGTTATCAGGAATATCACACCTTCTGTGGACAGAAGTTGTTCCTCTGGTTTGAATGGTTCAGATCCAGAACAAATGAGTCACAACTAGGTTGGAAGACTTTCCCTAGAAACTATAGATGCCTAAAATAAGATCTCTGATGGAAGACCTGCATAAACATATCAAACACATGACAACATCAAAGATACTAGAAAACTATCCATAGATCCATATCAGCGACTAAGGAATCTGCTAATACACATGTGAGATTATAACACCACAGATATATGGGAAAGAAATCGACTTTGCATTAATAAATGAATGAAAGAGATTACAACCATTTTGCCTTAGTGTCGATGCACTCCTTCAAAAGACTAACATCTCATCCCCGATAGCTCCAACTTGCTCCTCTATGCTCTCTAATGGATTAGGCTAGGATTTTAATTCAACAACATAACTTTACTCTTTTCTTCTCTCCTTGAACCATGGAGTATGAGCCTGGTTTTATAGGGCTCAAAGGGATAGGAATGGTTGAGAAATAGGTGGGTGATGTGTCCATGATATCCCCAAATCCTGGATCTCGAGCTTAACTGACCCAGGTGAGTAGGGATAAGGATAGCCATGAAGATTTTGCTCTAGAAGATTCGTGAAACATCCTTTTTTCACCTTTTACCAAGGGCACCGCTTATACTCCATTATGATAGAGTAGTGTAACGTAAGAACCGGCCAAAAACAAAGGTCAAAGGTGGTGGCAACACCTGTCTTCCATGTAACTCAGGCGGTGCAGTATAAGGTACCGCTTATAAGCTTAAGGGTGAGAGTGGTGCTGAGATTTTATATGTAGGATCAACATCTGGAGCACTGTTTTCAATGCAAGTTTGGGATTGAGGGAAAATAAAGGTGTTAGAGATCTTACCACATGCTGGTGATAGGATTTGGGAATAACAGAATGCCCCCCAAAGCATGAGGCTAGAGGGATACGATAGGTGAGAGCTTTGATAGAGCAAGTTATCACTTCGAGGTAAGAGCCAGCTTGATCAGAGAGTATCATCGAGTAGGCATATGAAATACATCAATACTTTGACTCATGAGTAAATGTAACCTCATCATGGCTGCAGACCAATACAAGGTAGATCCATGAGAGGAATAAAAAAACATGGCTACTAGAATAAAACGTAGATCCATGTGATAGAGGACTCAAACTTGGACATAGCTACCATATATACAACGCAGATCTATGTCATATAGATGCAAATTTGAGCATAGCCACGACCATACAAATGTGGATCCATGCTGGTACTTCATTCAATATACTCCATTGCAACCTGGGGAGAAAGCTATGAGTGCTTAACAAATACCCAAGGTCTTCGTCTCTACTTCCACAAAGTATGATTCCATCCATGTGATTACAATGTTCTGAAGTGGAACATGGTAGAAACCACTTGATTACCGGCCAATGATGTGAACCGTTAACAAGTGAGAGGGAGATCACCATTGATGTCAATGATTCCCAAGGTACCCTAGTACGATCTACTGAGTGTGAATAGATGTTATGATGTCAAACACCCAGTGGAATCTTTCGATCAAAGGTCAATGATGTGAACCAATGTTGAGAGTGAGAGAATTTGTCATTGAGGCATATAGATCTCAAGGTACTAAAATTGTTTCTAAGACTATTTCCTGGATGATAAGATGATGTCGACAGGAATAGTCTCATTGAAGGAGGGACATGATGAATCCCACATCGATGACATGAAATTTGGAACAAAGTTTTGGAATTTTGAGTATGATGTAACCATAGGACTGACTCAAAAGTAACTGAAAAAAAGTTTATTTTAACTGTAGAGGTAAACTTCTTACTTCCTTTGAACATCAGGCGGCACGGAAAAATACTTGGAAGCATGACTAAAATAGACGGACACACATTATGATTGTGGAAAATGCATTCTTTTGAAAGGATCAAAAGAGTGACATGACTCATGAAAGTGGATCGACTTGTAAGTCAGCTGAATACCCAATTGACTGAATGATATGCAAATAAGTGCCATGTTCAAAGGTGACAAACAACTGCCATTTGATTTGCAAAATGATTCCATTCCCTTAATTTCCCCATCATGATTGATGAGTGCCTCTTTTAATCTTTACGAGTCCAAAGAGGGTAACAAACACTCGTTTTAGCTTATCCAAAGACAAGTCCATTCTCATACATTTTACAAACCTGAGAAAATAGGGGTTTGTTCCCTGAACAGTTCTTTCAATGTTTAATTTAACGAGTCCAATGAAAGAAAAATAAGTGTATTTCATGTTTAGAGAGTTTGAAAAAACTAAAGAAAACTCCAAAGGGTATTTTTTTGTATGATTTAGTCTCTAGGGCCTGAAAAAGTGTAAAATAATACCCAAGAGAACTCTTCCTGTCATGATGGGCTGGAGTGTTCCTTCTTCGTAAATAGTCTATCCGAACTGAAAAAGAGATAACCTACCGTCGGAGAGACGACTCTTCAGATACTTTTACGAGTATGAAGAAGACAAGTACTCAACAACCTTTTCATATTTAGGGAGTCCGAAAATAGTTTAAAGGAGACCCTATTAACATTTTTCATGTTTGAATCCATAGCACGAAAAAGTAATAAACTAAGCTCAAACCACTTTTCATGTTTTAACCAGAGTGGGAAAAATGAAAAGTAAGCTCAACACCATCTTACTGTTTTTAACGAGCTCGAAGATCAGTTGAAAGAACGCTTGAAGATTGGTTTCATTTTTACGAAAGATTGAAACCAATGGGTGAACTATGCTTGAAAAATCCCATTAACATGATTTACAGATGTTGGAAGCTTTCCCCCAGCATGATTGATAGCAAACCTTACCCCTAGCATGGTTGTTAGGTGCTTGACATGCCCCCCAAGATTTGTTTCGTCTGACGATTATTCTTCCATACCTAACCTAAAATCCTAGTTACTAATGTGAAAATGTTCACCAGGGAGGTAGGAAGAATGAGAATCGGGTAGGTGAAAACAAGGTTCAAGTTCTAACACTAAAGGGAAGACTCGAATCAAAGGAAGGGGATCTACTGCATTTTTACACAAGCTTGAAACAGAAGGTAACTATGCTTGGAGAAAATTGAAATGATGGTCAGAACCTGACATGATGGTCAGAGCCTGACATGATAGTAAGATATTGTTTCATTTTTTTAATGAGCTTGACACAAAAGAAGAACTATGCTCCCAGACATGGTTTCATTTTTATGCAAGCTTGAAACCAAAAGGGTAAACTTTGCTTGAAACAACCTATTTCATTTTTTAACGAGCTTGAAACCGAATATAAACTATGCTCAAGGGAATCTATTTCATTTTTTAACGAGCTTGACACAGAATGGGAACTATAATCAAAGGGTCGTTTCATGGTTTAACGAGGCCAAAACTAAAATAAAAGTATGCTCAAAATGACTTGTTTCATTTTTACACAAGCTTGAAACAGAAAATAACTATGCTTGAAACATGGTTTCATTTTTATGAAAGCTTGAAACCAAAAGGTAAACTATGCTTGAGGATACCTACTTCATTTTTTAACGAGATTGAAATAGAAAGTGAACTATGCTCTAGAAACTGCTTCTACCCAACATGATATCCAAAGGTTGGTATGTTTCCCCCATTACGTAAAAGCTAGAGGCTTAGCTCCATTATTATGTCCATAGACTAGAGCCATGCACCCCATTTTACCTATGATGGGAAGAAGCTAACTAGAAGAAGGGGAAGGAATCACAAGAACATGCGGCACATTCAGGGCAGTCTGATTACTAGGAGTGATGCTATGGTCAGGTGTAACAAAGGAAGGCTTATTAATGGTCACAATCTTCCCATAATGGGGAAAATGCATAACTATAAAGAGTGTGGACACTACATCCTTTATGGCATCAACATAATCACGTCCAAGGAGAAGATTAAAATCTAAAGGACCTTGGACCACCATAACATCAATACACATAGTTTTCCGTCCTAATGTAATAGGTAACTAAGGAAGGGTCCCTAAAGGTGTGGTAGGCCTTCGATTAAAAGCTAGTATTTGATCAGTGGCTGGCACAATCGAAGGAGAACCTAAAGCTTTACAAGTAGTTGAGGATAGAATGCTAACAAAATCCCCTTCATCAACAATAGTACGAAGCATCCGCCTAGCAGTAACATTCACAACTATCTGGAAAGGAACACTCGAATGAAGATGAGACCCTGTTAGGTTACTCCAATCAAAGGAAATAACCTCATTACTTGGAGAGGGTTCTGTCGAAACAAACAAATTTTCCTCTTGTCGAGAACAATCGAAACAAAGCATAAACAATTTAGGAGGATTTAGTTCACTCTCTACTGGAAGAGAAGAGCAAGATGAAGATTTGGTCAAAGTGACTACTTAAGTCTTAACACTCTCTGATGAAAGAGTGGGATTGGGTGGAGATGACATCGACTCAACCAGTTCAACTTCACTCTTCAAAGGAAGAATGGGATCAACCACATATGAATTCGAATTGATCACTTGGAATTCACTCTTGGAAGGAAGAGTGGGATCAAATACGGGTGAAACTGAATCGATCACTTGGTCAACCAGTGGGGGTTCAAGAGACAACTTACGATAACCTGTTGGAAGCCGTTGATGAGAAATAGTAATATCTTCCAACAACTTAGAAGCTTCATCCATGCTTAGACAAATAAAAGTACGATAAATAGCCTTGCATATCAAACAAGGATACAAGACTTTACCTTTATGACCTTTAACCAATGGGTCACTGGTTGAGGGAGTGTCATCAACATGATGATCAGAGGTTGATGACACAGATGTTTTGAACCTTTTATACCACTCTTCTTGTACACGGGAGAGACCGGGACACTCCTTAAGAAGGTGGCCCCCCTTGCAAAGCTTAAAAGGGAACTTGGGTTTTCCAGGAGTTCTCTTAGAATGAGCATCATGAAGAGCATATGGTTGCTGCTTTTTCTCTTTCTTATCTTTGTTCTTCTTACCCTTCCCTTTCTTCTTCTTCTTATCCACCTAACTACTAACTGTAGAGCTTTGGTCAAGCGAAGAAGAGGAAAAGGAAAAAGCCACAACCGACGGAGAAGAAGCAGGATTAGGTTGAGGTTGACCCTCTCTCGGAGGAGAGGTGACATTTGAGACATTAGGTGTGACAGGAATTACCGGATTAAAAATCCAGATCGATAATCCTATAGTTAACCCAGGAAGATTTAGAGTGGCAATAAAGGGAGGACCAATACCTTCACTTGGAGGGAATACAAAAGGTACACCTTGGAAAGGGACCTCTTGAGTGCCAGTCCCAGATGGGGATGACATCCCTAAACTGTCTAAAAACCCTCTAACTACCACGCACAAGCAATCACTACTCAAACTAAAAGAAACAAGAAAACATGTGAATGGAGTGGATAAGAGTCGGGAACCTCACAGGATAGGCCAAAAGGATAACTCATATGGTTTTAGGATTCCTAAAAGGGTCTCCTGATATATGCTAGGTACATGGGAGCTCAAATCGGTAGTAATTTTTTCTAATGCACAACAGTTCACAAGGTGCCTTCCGATATACAATCGAGTACGTGAAGTACCTTTCGATATACCTCAAGGGTACGTGAAAGACCATTCGATATACCGATGGTATGTGGAAGAACCATGTGAGTCCTGGGTTATAGTGTGGACAAGTAATGACATATCCTACATTTAATGATGCCTGAACACATCTCTAACCTATCACTCAAATTTCTAAAAGTTTTAACCTAGTACTACCATTAATTTCATCTTGTGTGGTTTGGTGGAACCATGGAGTGAAAACTTGAAATTAAAGAAGATGCACACTGATCTATATGATAACCCAATTTTTTCTCTTCAATGAAGTTCTACCTAAAAGAGGGAGAGAGATTTACTTTTTGTTTCCAAAATGTACACCCAAATGCAAATGCAATTCTATCTTTTCAAATGAAAAGTAAAATATCAATGCACCCAAACAATCTTTAAAGCAATTAAAAAAGAGATCTAGAGAACATCTAATATAAATAAACTAGAAATGTTTCCTATCTTTTCATTCTTGACAAAGATACATAAAAACTTGATGGAAAGATGATTTCGCTAACGTTTCCAAACAAAACTAACTCTAATGCGCGCAAAGCTGAAAATAGATATTTCTTCTTAATGAAAGTAAGATCCAAAATTTCAAACAATCATGCACAAAACAAAAACAAAATCGTTTAACACGCTTGCTAATAAATCAAAGAAGAGAGAAAACTAAAAATTCTCTTTGGAATAGACAAGGAAACAAAGAACCAATCTCTCCTACCAAGCACTGAAAAAACTCAGCATGCAAAAGGAAACAAAAATCACCCCAAGCAAAGAAATACCAGAAACAACATGGATCACTCACACATTCCAAGCGCAAAACAAAACAAAGCATACACATGAAAATTAACCGTATATTTTCCAATTCTAATGAATAATATCTACATAAAATAGCAAGAGGTTTCAAGAAAAGAAAAGAATGCAAAATCCAATGCAAGAAACATAAACTCTTCTTTGAATGCATAAAGAATACAACAATCAAAGTGACTGCAAAATATACAATTCATGGCCCCTCCCAGCTGTGAGGGAGAATTTTTTTTTCAAAAATACACTTCATTTTCATAAAAAAAAGTAAGCCAAAAAACACTCAGAAATTAAAAAAAAAACAACCAAGTTTTGGAATTACAAAGGTGTGAAAAGACCTACCTGGCACCGCTTCCAGAGGGTTGTTGATAGAGTGGTTTTGAGTAGGCACCACGTCCTGCTAAATTCTCATAGGTGGTGGCACCACTTCTTTCTATCTACGCACAAGTGGTGGCACCGCTTATTTCCCACTGCACATACCTAGTTCCCTGTAAATGTCCAGAACACCATAAAAGCGAAAAAACAAAGTTAAATCTTGGCAAACCGGCATAAAAAAATATGAATCAACAGTAATAAAGAGCATAGAAATTCAAGGTGGCTCAAATCTAATGATATCTGATGATATCAACTCAAAACCCAACTAGGTCAGATGGTAGATCTGACTAAAATGATAAGAAGCTGGAGCTTGGATTCAGACAAGTGTTCGAAGGCTAAGGAAGATCAGATCTGTTGAAGCTCTTCCCTAGTAGATTCATTAGATTTGTTATCAGGAATATCGTACCTTCTATGGACAGAAGCTATTCCTGTGGTCTAAATGGTTCAGATCTAGAACAAATGAGTCACAACTAGGTCAGAAGACTTTCCCTAGAAACTATAGATTCCTGGAGTAAGATCTTTGATGGAAGACCTGCATAAACACATCAAACACATGACAACATCAAAGATACCAGAAAACTATCCATATATCCATATCAATGAATAAGGAATCTAATAATACACATGTGAGATTATAACAAAAAAGATATATGGGAAAGAAATCTACTTTGCATTAATAAATGAATGGAAGAGCTTACAACTGTTTTTCCTTAGTGTCGATGAACTCCTTCACAAGACTAACATCTCATCCTCGATAGCTCCAACTTTCTCCTCTATGCTCTCTAATGGATTAGGCCAGGATGTTAATTCAACATCATAACTTTACTCATTTCTTCTCTCCTTCAACCATGGGTATGAGCCTGGTTTTATAAGGCTCAAAGGGATAGGAATGGTTGAGGAATAGGTGGGTGAGGTGGCCATGAGATCCCCAAAGCATGGATCTCGAGCTTAACTGACCCAGGTGAGTAGGGATAAGTATAGCCACGAAGATTTTGTTCTAGAAGCTTTGTGAAACCTCCTTTTTTTTCAGCTTTTACCAAGGGAACTGCTTATACTCCCTTATGACAGAGCAGTGTAAGGTAAGAACCATGCCAAAAATAAAATTCAAAGGCAGTGGCAGCGCATGTCTTCCATGTAAATCAGGCGGTGCTATATAAGGTACCGCTTATAAGCTTAAGGGTGAGAGCGGTGCTGGTATTTTATATGTAGGATCAACATCTGGAGCACTATTTTCACTTCAAGTTTGGGATTGAGGGCAAATAAAGGTGTTAGAGATCTTATCACATGTTGGTGATAGGATTTGGGTATAACAAGGGGAGGGGAATAATAAGCATTATATATTGTGATGTTACATTCCTATTACATGATTGTAATTTTATGGTTGCAAAGGACCTTAATTGTAATTGTACCCTTGTCACACACACACAAACACACACACACACACACACACACCAAGGAGACCTAGTTTTAGGACCATGTCTCATCTTGTCTTGTGAATTTGATACATTGTATAAGGACGTTCCCCCCTCGAAGAGGCATCATATTTTTTCTTTATTTAGTTTTTAAGGCATTGGGTTACTTATTATTTCTATTTTTATGCTATTTTGGGAATTTGGTGCCTAACAAACATTGAAAGTGTATTATGAAATAATGGCCACAAATAAAAATAAAAATAATTTATTTTATTATTTTGTGTATAGGAATACAAATGGTATGAAAATCCAAAGGAATTTTCTAGTTGGCCTAAAAGGGTTGTTATGATAGCTGAGTTTTACTTTAATTCCAAGTCATATTAGCATGCATTTTCTAAAGATATAATAGTGCCATGAAATTACCTTCAACCCACAATTTCATGATCAATTTTTTTGCACTCGAATATTATCTTATAAATACTAACATAAGTGAAACACCTTTCCACTGCCTTTGCAAAATATTGATAACCTACCCATGGTTTACTCAACATATTAAAGTTGTTTTATAAAGGAAATAATACCTTAAGGAAACATAGGGACACTTCCCCCCTGGTTCTCAACCATGGATTTCCATCACCGCCACCATTGATCCACCGACCCTTACTAGGGGAATTGAACCTTTGTCAACAACATGACAATGTGGTACTTAAACTTACTAAGTTATTCCTTGGGGTTTACTCTACCACTTAAATACATAATTAGTACATAAATACTTCTTAAATTGGAACATGATGTCTTCTTATCATATATAAATCTATGCTTTGAGTGAATTACATCCATGACTTACAAGTAGACCCTAATGATCAAATATGCATTGATGGTAAAGGTTCCTATTGAATGCATGATTGATGCTTCCTTCACCTTGTCAAATTATTCTCTATTGAAATCTTCTTATATTATTAATTTTCAAGCATGTCTCCATTATCTTTGATATCTCACCACTTTCAAATGCGATGATCCAATTCATTGATTCCATGCTTAACACTTCTAATTTAATATTGATGTTAAATTCAATTGAATTGTATCAACTAACTTTTATTTTACCTCAAAACCTCATGAATCACCACATTTTGACATACAATTTCATACAACTTCAAAATCCCATATCATACTTACTTTATATCTAATAAATATGTACCATCATCTTTCGCAATTTTTTTAGCGATTTTTGAAAAACAATCAAATACCACAAAACTAGATACACAAACACATACTAGATTGACAATTTTCTACTGCTTCATACTTCCTTTAAAGTTAGATCAATTAAATCTCTGTAACAAATATGACCATGACAATAATATACATTATATTCACCAAAATTTCACTTTAAAATGGATTACTTAGACTTGCACTACTTTGGATGCACTTGACATACTTTTCATTCTCCATTCTATGTGGAGAATGATGAGTTTTCTTTGGTAGTATTATTCATTCTCCATTCTATGTGGAGAATGACGAGTTTTCCTTGGTAGGGTTATTATAGTATATGTGTAATACGCTAGATTTGATGTGAAATTCCCACCATTATCATTTCTCAACACTTTTAAAAGTGTTGACTTATTTCCATCCAAGTAAGTGCAAGTGCCAAGTCTTTGAAATTTATCTACTTACTTTAGTAATTACACTGTAGACATTTTCAAAATGAAAGAAGTCGTCTCTAAAGATTCCCCCTCTCCCTGGCCACTAACCTTCCGACACGTGCCTCCCAGTAATTGACAGTTTTAGGTACATCACGACGTGGCTGAATTTACCGGTTCTTATATCCCGTGATCCGACAGGGATGAAACATGGCGACATGGACTTTAGGTACGGAAAAATCCAACATGGAGTTGATCGGTTAAGTACATGTTCTGAAAACTTTCAGGCTTTATTTTGTTTGTTCATATTCTTTCTGCGTAACTTCTTCCTGCCCCAAGTCCATCCTTATTTTAAACTCCTGTGAGTTATTTCTGATGGTTCTACCTCTAAATTTGTCAGATATTATGGCCTCTAAATTGGTATGTTGATGAATTGTTGTTTTTTCAGTTCGGTCCCTGATTGTTCAATATCGATTTCAGAACTTCTATCCCATAGAGCACATGGTGTTGTGTGTGGTACGGTGGAGTTGATCGGTACCGTGTTTTTTCGACAGGTGGATTGCGTGTTTTCATTACATCTCTATTTATTGTTGTTCCTGAATGAATTGATGGACTCAATGAATTAATTTTCAGTTGCGGATCCTTCTTCCCAGTTGGTGTTTACCATGTTTTTTCGACAGGTGGCTTGTGTGTTTTCACTACACTTCTATATGTTGTCCTAAACACCCAGTGCTATAAATTATTTTTTAGAGGCTTTTGGATAATTTTGCAGTTCATTTCTCTTAATTCGGCATTGAGAAAACACTTTGCCCTTGCCAAGATTTTCTGAGTTTCAGTTCAGCAGTTTATTTGGGTTTAGGCTATTATTTTCTGCAGCGGTTTTGTGCTTTTAGGATCTTAGTTTGGGGTCAATTTGGTTGTGGTTTAGTTTCACTATTGGTTCAGGTGATGAAAGACACTTTTCCCATGTCTCTTCATTCACATTAATGCTTCATCAATGCATTGTTGCTCCATTAATGCAATAAAGTTTGTCATTTGAGATAAACATGGGGCTATATATTCAATTTTTCTCATCTTATGACGATCTCCAAGATATTCTTACAATACTTCATTTATCGCATTCGTTGCTACACCGCCTTTGATTTCCACATATAAACAGGCCTTCAGGTAACCACTCTATTTTACTATTTGACTTTGTTTTGCTTATATTGATTTTGATGTGTTTCATTTGCACTTTGAGTTTCCATCAGAAGATTTTGAACCTTGCTAATTTTTTAGGTATTCCTTCTTCATTTAGTTTGCTTATTAGATGGTGAAACAACGATGCTGTGTTTTAATACACTGTGACTCTAATATTAATATAGCTCAATTTAAAGATATAATATACATGGATAGCTCGATTTGGGTATATGAATTTTATTTAAATATCTAATGACAATTATTTATGTTAATAAAAATCAAGTTTCAAGTTTCCATCAAAATATTTTGAACCTTGCTAAATTTTCAGGTATTCCTTACTTCTTCATTCAGTTTTCTTATTAGATGGTGAAACACCGTTGTTGTGTTTTAATCCATTGTCACTCTTGATTTATTGTGAAAATATTGTGCCATGTACTGGTTATGTCATGCATGTAAATAAAATGTTAGGTATTAGCTTTAAAACTGTTGTTTAAAGCTAATCAAGTCGATATACAGAATCAAACCAAGTTTAGAGACCAAATTTCCACCAAATTTACATTGATAATGATGAAAAATAACAGAGAGTGAATTTAAAAGAGGCATGAACTTAGCGGAGGAATAACTTATACAAAAATAATACGAATAGTGAAAATAAAACGTGAAAATCGAGATTTTGGATTCTGAAATGTCGCAAATAGTTACACCGACATGTTCCTATTTGAATACAGGATTTATGGATATGTTGCAAAATCGGAAATCAGAAGATAACATGTTCCTTATTGGAAAACATACAACATAAATTTCTGAATTTCGAAGTGTCAAAAATTGAAAATAGAAACATGGACATGTTCCTATTTCAACACATAGGATTTCTGTATATGTCGCAAATCCGAAGGTTTTGAACCTTGCTAAATTTGCACGTATTCCTTAGTTCTTCATTTAGTGTGCTTATTAGATGGCCAAACAACGTTGCTGTGTTTTAATTGAATGTGACTCTTGCTTTGTTGTAAAAATATTGTGGCATGTCTTCGTTATGTCATGCATGCCAATAAAATGTAGAGGAAGATATTGGGTAATTTTGATTATAGTTCCTTCTTTTAGTTGTCCATTTTCAATTCTGCAATTTAGGATTTGCAAATAAGGAACACCTAATATATCTTCAATTTTTCTCATCTTATGACGATCTCCAAGACCTTCTTACAATATTTCATTTACCGCATTTGTTGCTACATCGCCTTTGCTTTCCACATATAAACATGCCTTCAGGTAACCACTATTTCTTACTATTTGCCTTTGCTTTGCTTATTGATTTTGTTGTGTTTCATTTACACATCGAGTTTCCATCGAAATATTTTGAACTTTGCTAACTTTGATAAATTTGCAGGTATTCCTTAGTTCTTCATTTAGTATGCTTATTAGATGGTGAAACAACATTCCTGTGTTTTAATTGAATGTGACTCTTGCTTTGTTGCAAAAAGATTGTGGAATGTATTGGTTATGTCGTGCCTGTCAATAAAATGTTAGGTATTAGTTTTTTTCCTAATTGAAAATGTTTCTTATGAGATGTTGAAACACCCTTCCTATGTTTATGAGATGCTGAAACACCCTTCATGTGTTTCAATTGACTCTTACTCCCTTGATGTGTTTCAATTTGCTCTTACTCCTGCTCTGTGGCAAAAGTGTGGTGAATTGTATTGCTTATGTACCTTCATAATGGTACATATATAGAATCGGGTCAGTTAAAAACTATTGTTTAAAGCTTATCAGGTTGATATATAGAATCAAACCAAGTTTAGACACCAAATATCCACCAAATTTACAGGGAGACCGATGAAAAATAACAGAGAGCGAATTTAAAATAGGCATGGACTTAGTGGAGGAATAACTTATGGGAAAAATTCGGATTCCAAAATTTCAGAAATAGGAAGTGTTAGAATTTGGGAACAGGAACATGGACATGGTTGTATTTGAACACATAGGATTTCTGTATATGTCACAAAATCAGAAATCAGAACATAACATGTTCGTTATTTTCACACGTAAAATTTCTGGAATCCGAAATGTTGGTTATTGGAAAACATATGACCTAGGATTTATGCAATCCGAAATGTTCATACTTGTGAATGCCATCTGAGATACAGATTTAGAACTGAATATATGATGAGTTGAATGATTTCACTTGGTTTAAACCGAAGAGCTACTGCTTCCAGTTATATATAGTGATCTTGTAGAAAATGGACCACTAAAAGAAGGAACTATAATAGGCATGGACTTAGCGGAGGAATAACTTATGTGAAAATGATACCAACAGTTAAAATAAAACATGAAAATTGAGGTTTTCTGATTTCCGACATCTGAACGTTGAAAATTGGAAATTCAAAACTTCGACATTTCTTTATTTGAAATTACAAAACTTCCGATATTCGAAATGTTGTAAATTGGATCTTGGGGAATACATATGGTGTTCCGAATTTGAAAAAATATGGTGTTCCTTATTCGTAAATCCTAAATTGCAGATTTGAAAATGGACAACTAAAAGAAGGAACTATAATCAAAATTACCCAATGTTCATGCAACATTGTACATAATGTAACGTACGTATAAATTCTTTATTGGAAACATAGGATATAGTATTTTTGCAATCCGAAATGTTGCAAAATCAAGAAATTTGCTATTCCTTATTCGCAAATCCTAAATTGGGGAATTCAAAATTGAAACATGTGTTGGAATAGCATAAATACTATTACCTATATGTTCAGAAATATTAACATGGACTTGTTTGTATTTGAACACAAGATTTCTGTATATGTCGCAAAATAAAAAAACAGACCTAACATGTTTGTTATTTTCACAAGTGCAATTTTCGAAATCCAAAATGTCGGTAATTGGAAAACATAGAACATATGATTTCTGCAATCGGAAATGTCACAAAATTGGAAAATATGCTCTTCCTTATTCGTAAAACCTAAATTGGCGAATTGAAAATAGGAACATATGGTGTTCCTTATCGAAAAACATAGGACATAGATTTCTGGATTCCTAAATGTCAGAAATTGCAAATAGGAACATCGACATGTTTGTATTTGAACACATAGGATTTCTGGATATGTTCCAAAATAAGAAATCAGAAGATAGCATGTTCCATATTGGAAAACATAGGACATAAATTTCCGCATTCCAAAATGTCAAAAATCAGAAATAGGAAAATGGACATGTTCATATTTCAACACATAGGATTTCTACTTGATACGTTTATAGCTCAAACAGATTCAAACCAGAGTAATAAAATATCTTAATGAATAACAACAACCAAGATAATGAAATATGTTAATGCGAATAATTTTGTTTTTATATATCCATTTTATTCTAGTCAAATGATTATGTTACATTCCAACTTTTTTTTATATTTTCATTCTCTGTTTCATTTCGCAGGAAAAAATAACCATCATGTTATGGAGACTATGGCAACTACATATTATATTTCACTATTGCTACATGGTGCTATCAACCTTTATCCACTGGTATAGGTCTCCACATTAAACCAAGTGAATTCACTCAACTCATCATCTATTCGGTTCCGAATCTCTATGTCGGACGACCTTCACAAGCATGAGGTACTTCTTCCAGTTATATATACTCATCTTGTAGAAAATGGACAGCTAAAAGAAGGAACTATAATCAAAATTACCCAATGTTCATGCAACATTGTATGTAATGAAACGTATGTTTAATTTCCTCTTTCTTTTTCTCTCAATCAGTTTCACATTGTTCATGCATCTAATGTTTGTCTCCCATTCATGTCTAACATACTTCATCTCACAGGAATATTGCATTGGTTGCACTCGAGGTTGTAAGAGTGGATGCAACAATTATTGGAGATCCTGCACGTTACCACTTGCCTGTAGCTTCTCCTTCTGAAAGTAGTTGTTCTGTTCTAGTGAACACTAACTCAATAAATCAAAACCCTA
This sequence comes from Pseudotsuga menziesii, assembly GCA_001517045.1. Lineage (NCBI taxonomy): Eukaryota > Viridiplantae > Streptophyta > Pinopsida > Pinales > Pinaceae > Pseudotsuga > Pseudotsuga menziesii. Next base: position 349,036 of record LPNX010746620.1, on the reverse strand, counting down.
GCTTAGTTGGATCGACTATCACATTCACATCACTCTCCTCTTCTACCAAAGTTTGGAACATTCAAGGCTGATTTACTGCCAAGACAAACATACATGAATATGGAAACCAATGAGGATATGGAAAAGTGTTTGGTTTTGACATTGTTGATGCTTCACATGATGAAATACATATATTTGCATTCAATGAATTGTAACTCTCTTTGTATGACCAAATAGAAATAGGAATAGTGTGCATCGTATCAAATGGCATAGTTAAAGCATCCAACCCAATTTTCAACCATTTGAAAAGCCATAATGAGATTTTTCTAGGTTCCACTTCAACCATTCAACCATGCTTAGATGAATATCCCTTAATACCTTTATGTTTCTTTAACTTTAAAACTATTAAGGAGATTCAAACTATACCAGTAAATTCCATGGTTGACCTTCTTGGACTTGTCATTTCAGTTTCACCTACATCCACGATACGAAAACAAGATGGTGATGAAACTGTTAGGATAACCATTGGACTCCGTGACATGTTAGGATATAGTATTGACATAACACTTTGGGGAGAGAATTTCCAAATTCATGGAGCTGAGATTTCCAGCCTTCGCGATTTACCTACTCCTCTAGCAGTAGTGATCAAGGGCGGTTGTGTTACATATTTTAATGGAAAATATGTTTGCACTATTTCCAACTCTACTATATTTATAAATCCAAATATTTAACAAACATCAGTTCTCTAGAAATGGTTTAATGACAATGGATTTTGTTCAGAATCTCCGTCTTTGAGTCACAAATTCACTGCCTCTCATTCTGCTCGTCGAAAAGTCATTACCATCAATGAGATACAAACTCTTCAAGCATCTAAAAAAGTTGTTTGGTATTCTCTTGCTGCAACCATCACAAATGTTAACATGGATGACTTTCATTTCCTTGCATGCCCTCTTTTTGTTGATGGTATACAATGCATGAAAAAGATTGCCGACAAAGTTGGAGATATTTGGCATTGTGGTAAATGTGATGGAGAGTTTCCTGAATGTGACTACCGATACATCCTAAAGGTTGAATTGGAAGATGTAACTAGAAATATTCATGGCATGATCGCTTTTGATGATGCTACAAACCAACTCATGGGCATCTCAACAAAATACCTGTGTCTTCTCTCAACTGAATCAACATCAATTGCTGAAATAGTCCAGAGAGTCTGCAACAAACATTACTTCTTACTCTTTCAGTTAGAACATAGACGTTATTCGGAAATGCATGCCTAAAATTTGTAATTGTGATGGTTGAAAATACATCATCAACAAATTCATTGGATACATAAATATATAAGTTTTTTCAACTTGATACATAGGTGTATTCTTTATTGTAAGTAATGAATATTTTGGTGATCTCAAGAGAAGACATGTGTCTTCTGTCAACTGGATCAGCATCAATTGTTGAAATTGGCCACCTAAAAGTTGTAATTGTCATGGTTGAAAATAAATCATCAACAACTTCACCACATATATAACTATATACATTTTTTCGACCTGACATAATCTCATATTCTTTGAAAATATATTCTTGAAAACTTCTATTTTTCAATTTAATATTTTCACTCTAGAACCTATCACTTAATTTTTTTTACCTAAATCATTTATACAACCTGTATGATTAATTTTGAATAGAATTATAATTTGCTATTCGATTTATTTATTGAATTAACAACTTTCTTTTCTTATTTGTTAACAAATATTATATTTTTTTCATATATCCTTTTTCATACTAGATTTTGTTGTTCTATTTTGCTGCTTTCTTACAATTATCAACATGCGACCTGAAAAAATATATTTATTCCATCAATATTATTTTCCAGAAACATTCTTGGTTACCTACATGCAATCAGTTAATATTTGCTTTTTTGTCATCTGCTTTATACCGATAAATTTTGCAGTTAACAATTTTATGATTTTGTTGTAGGTATTATGCCAACTCATGATAATGAACAAGCCAATGCATGAAGAAGAATTTTATATGCATAGAACAAAGATAAAAACAACAAGAGACAACGTCTTCTTTACATAGCTGCACGACTACCTATGGATATGTCTTGTCCAGTTTCTCTTCCTGAACCTTCCAACAGACCTTCAATTCAACCATCTATGCTAAATCCATCAAGCACCCACCTCGATGATGCACATCAACGATTTCGTAAAAAAATGGACCAACTGTGTGATATGCATGTCTACTCAATTTGCAAAGAATTTTACCTTGGTATTGTAATGAAAAAAATTCCATGATGCATATACTTGTTCTTGCTGTATTCTGGAATGAAAATGCCATCGCTTTTCATTCAAAAACAATATGGATCCAGGAATCCAACCACCTGTACTTGCAGCACTTACACAGGTTGAAGAAATGCTCATTAGTCATGATAACCCAGTTTTACAAGTTACACATGCTCATGGTGGTCAATATAAATATTCTGGACATACTATTTTCTTCCCCCAAGACATTTCCAATACTGCCAAATACCTGCCCTATTTAATATCAGAACTTGACATCCTTATTGTACGGAAATGCAACTCTACAAACAATCCATATGAACTATTTGTTAGTCATACACATGTTCTTGCTGCCGTTGAATACAAAATGGAAAACAACCCATACTACAAAGATGTACAGGTCAACTTAGTTGCATTATCTTCACTACCTCTTGTCTCAACAAACATTTCACCTTGGATTCTGCATGTTAATAATAATGATACATTATCTCATCAGCAAAGTTTGTCCTCTACAGTTCAACCACCAAATTCATTTGAACCCTATGAAATAGAATCCTCCTCATTTATTTCAACACAACCTAATGCTAGAACTGAAGTTGAAGAAATTAGACAGTTGTTACATATACCAAATATTCCACTAGCACCTTCAATTGATTGGCCTCCTATAGGCATTTCCCCTATCAACGAGTACAACACAGAAGGAATTCTTTCCATGGATTTTCCAACTTTGTTCCCCACAGGTGCAACAATGCTTAAACAACCATGCATTCATGAGGTTTATATGCACGAATATGCACTTCACCTAATTCACTATCATGAAAACATATTTGGGCAACATCCTCGGTTCCGCTACTACATATACAATGTAATTATGCGTCATCAGAGTAATTCTACTGCCTCTGTTTTTTTCAAAACTAATCTTGAAGATACACTACCTCCGACAATACTTGAACTTGTTGAAAAATTGCAAGACATGCCTAATCAGAAAATTGGTGAGCAGGTCACAAGGTTTGGATCTTAATTACGTGGAACACGCTCATATTGGAACAAAAGTAGGGCTGAACTGACAAATATGATCAATCAATAAGGTGCACCAACTTTCTTCTTTACCCTTGGTGCAGTTGATACAAAATGGCCAGATTTGCATGTTCTAATGCCCACTGGACGTTGTACTGGTTTAGCTCAAGACTACCAATGCAAAGTTCACAACATCATATCAAATCCACACATTACATCACAATACATGCACAATAGATTCAAGACATTCCTTCAAGAGGTGCTTGAAAAATGTTTTCATATAACGGATTCTTGGTGCAGGTATTTTACCATCTCTTTGTTCTTATTTTTCTCTTCGTATTTTTCACTTTATAAATTTTTATTTCTAATATATTCCTTTTCCTTCCATGTAGGTATGAATAGCAACATAGAGGATCGACACACATTCATGGTTTTATTTGGTTGGAAGATGCACCAAATATGGACACCTTAGATTGGGAAGATATTGTTGCAGTTGAAGCTGCAATTTTTTTTACACATATGTTAAAGATTGGAATCCTCGTGATACACACTTGTCAACATTTGGGTTACACCATTCTATAGAAAATGATCTATGCAGTCTTGCATCACCATCCATATTTGCATCAAACTACTCAGTTGACTATGAAGAACTTGTAAATTTTGTTCAAAGACACACCAGATGCTTAGAATCAACTTGCCTTCACAAAAAAGGAACATCTGTTCAATGCCGCTATAGTTTTCCATATGAGTTGCAAGCTGCTTCTTCATTATTCATTGATGCAAATGGACATAAAACATACAATCCTGCAAGAAATGATTCCCTTCTCAATATTCACAACCCTATCATGCTTTCAATATGGAGGGCTAATGTTGATTGCCAACCTATTCTTTGTAAACATGCTGTCCTCAAATACATATCAAAGTGTGTATCAAAAGTAGAGCCAAAATCAGAAATCTACCATGCAATTCTCTCTCACCTTGCACATGAAGCACCAAGTGACGGCCCCATTATTCAGCCAATCAAACAATTGTTTGCACAAGCATTTGTAGAACTAGACATTAGTGCACAAGAGACATGTCACATGTTGCAAAAACTCCCACTTGTTCTTTGTAGCTGTCACTTATTTACGCTGAATGTGAGTTAAAGTGTCTTCCGCTGTGTTTCTAATGGCACTAATAACATCCCTCCAACTCTGCCATTTATATTTGCATACATGCAACGACCACTAGCTCTTGAATATCTAACCCTACTTGACGCTGCTCATTCTTGGTATTTCTATGCTAATAGGAAAACAAATCCATGGGTGACAAAACTTGCATCACAAAATTGTTAGAGTCTATCCACAATTCCTTTCCATTCTTGGCTTTTATTCTTCATATTTTGAACCATTTTGTTGGAGCGAACTTATTCTATACAAAGCTTTTCATTCCATCCCTCAGGATATTGGAACAACAACTTCTGAAATTATTTCTCATTGGTAACAGATTAAAGGCACATATACTATCTAGCATGTTGAATGTGCAAAAGAAGAACCCTGTACACCTCTATCGAAAGATTCAAGCTTCGATGTTATTACCTTTTCGTTGTCCCATAACATGGATGAATGAGAACTTCTCTCTCAAATGCGACCAGGAAACAACATTCAAATTGATGACCTTGAAATGATTGGACATCGTGATTTTGACAAAAATCATGATTGGACACATAACAATATAACCAACAGCTTGCATCATACATCAACATCATTTATTGACCTCAACTTCTTATCCACCCAGCTACATGAAGACAACCTATCATTGTCCAATTCCCCTGATTCCTTGTCTCCCACACAACGCATAGCCTTTGATGTTGTCATTTCTCATTTTAGAAACACTACATCTGCTCCATCACTCAAAATGGTGATTCAAGGTACTGCAAGAACCGGGAAATCTTACCTAATATCTTTCTTAAAATATGCACTACAAACTCCATCTGAACAAAGTGCCTGTGCACTTCTTCTCCTTGCTCCAACTGGTGTTGCTGCTTTTAATATACATGCATCTACAATACATTCTTCTCTTCGAATACCCATTGGTGAAATGCAATCCCTTTCAAAACTTCAAGAATAACTCCGCCATATTCTCTATATTCTCATAGATGAAATGAGCTCTATTGGACCAAAAATGTTGACTCAAATTGATGCACGATTACGTCAAGATTTCCCTCAAATTGTACAATTTCATTTGGTGTTTGTTCCATAATACTTGTTTGTGACTTTGGACAATTGCCTCCTGTAAAGGACATCCCCATGTATGCAGGCTCATCTGTTGGAATAGATCTGTGGCATACATTTGATACTTTTATCACGCTAGAAACAATTTTTCGACAACAAGGAAATAACCCTTCTCAAACTGCCTTTAACCAACTCTTTCTAAACCTACGAAATGGAACACCAACTGTTGAAGACTGGGCACTCCTAATGATAAGAAAAATCTCATTCCTTTCAGATGTGGAAAAATGCTCTTTTCAATAATCTATCCACTTATATCCCACCAATACCTCTATTGAACTGCACAATAAACACATGTTGAAACAACTTAATATGCCAATTGCACATTGCTTCGCAGAACAAAGGAACAAAAATGGCCAGGGATCCATTGACGACGAGAAATTTCCATTAAAGGTCCTTCTTGCTATTGGTCAACAAGTCATGTTAACTGCTAATTTATGGGTTCAAGAAGGACTTGTTAACGACTCACTTGGAAAAGTAATTGACATTGTCTACAATTCCAATGAACAACCTCCTAGCTTACCATCTTTTGTTGTTGTCGAATTACTCTATTACAAAGGACCCTTATGGGATGTTTTGAATCCTACTTATGTTCCAATATCTCCTATAACAAGGGGATCCCATAGGAAACTACCACTTTGTATGGCATGGGGTTTAACAATTCATAAATCCCAAGGTATGACCCTACAAAATGTTACAATAGATATTGGAAACACTGAGAGACAAGGATTCACATTCACTGCAATATAAAGAGTTACATCTCTTCAGGCCTTCACATTTCTCCAGCTTTCTCTTTTTCCAAATACTCTTGAATGAAAGACAATCCATTTGTCCAACGTAGGAAATAAGAGGAAATCTTACTTGCTTCAAAGTATTTAAAACCACATTGTGGTTGAACCTTCTCATTATTTTCTCTATAAATGCACTATTTTTTTTACCACTTGTTAATGTAAAAAATCATTGTAGCTGTGTCAACATATTTTGTATACTCCATCAACTGGGATTCGAATGGCTGCAGATGCTTAGCATATTTCTCTATTGCACTATGAAGCTCTACTTCATTTGTTTTGTCTTAGTCTATACTCAACATATCATTTTTTCTTCCTTAAAGATTGTCGATTTCCTATTTCCGATTTTTTATTATCAGGTATCGGAAATTGGAAACTCCAGTTTTTGTTAAGGTTATTTGGGGTATCCACTATTTCCGATTTTTGATATTTCGGATATCAGAAACCAGAGACTTAGGTTTTTGGTTAAATAATTTGTTGGCTTTCCCGTTTCCGATTCCCAATATTTTGGATATTAGAATTCCAGAAGCGAGCAAATTATTTCAACAAAAACCTAAGTCTCTGGTTTCTGATATCCGAAATATCAAAAATCGGAAATCCAGGATACCTCAAATCAGTTTCAGTCTGTTTTTATCGATATGTTTTTATTTCTAAGTTCATTTTTTTATTGCTTTTATTTCAGTCTGTTTTTATCAATTGTTTTATATTATATCAATTATTATGTTTTATATCAATGGATAAGAACAAAGATTGATATAAGGAATCAATTGATATAAAACAACAAGGAATCATATAATGTGTATAACGAATCATATAATGTGGATAAAACAATAATATGAATTATTACATCTTTATCAGAACTAGATAACTCCGCTGGGTTTATTTTTTTCTTTTCAAATTTCAATTTTCCAATTTCCGAAACACAATACCCAATTTCCGAAATCCAAAATAAAAAACCGCAAAGTTGAATTTTTGTTAACGATATTTATCTTATTCGTGACTGCAAACATATGTCCTTACGTATTCATATTTGATATATATATCTATTCGCATTTCTAGGTAGATATTATTATGGTATTTGGTATGTCATATATATATATATATATATATATGTTCGATAAACTGATAAGTTTCAAGAATTTTCATATTGTCACTCATATTGTCTACAACTCTAATGAACAAACTCCTTCCTTACCATCTTTCAAAATAGTAAAAACATATACTTTTGTTTAAAAAAAAATACAAGAAATATTAAAATAGTTTCATTTTAGACTAAACTATCTCAGGAACTAAGATTGTGAAAGTTATTATGTAGGAAATAATTATAGTTATCACGAAATAATTAACGTATAAAAATGAACGTATACAAATTTTAGATCAACTCTTATTTCCTTAAATGAACTTAAAATAAAAAACAAAACAACAAATTTTACATTTAAAATTTTCCATTTGCAAAACAATATACCCAATTTCCGAAAGGTTCAGTTTCGAAACAATAGTTATTTACCGTGTTCACGATTTTTCGATATTCGATATATTGGATGTCGAAAACTCAGATTCACGTTTTTGTTGAGATATTTTTGTCCCTTCACGATTACGATTTCCAATTTTCGAAAACCGAATCGAAAACCGCAAAGTCGATTTTTTCTTAAGGGTATTTTCCTTATTCGCGATTTCTTATTTCCGATATTTTGGATATCGAATAATGTAGACTCAGGTTTTTGTTCAAGTTATTTTCTAGCTACCTGATTCTCCAATTTCTGAAACACAATACCCAATTTCTAAAAACCGATATCGGAAACCGCAAAGTCGAATTTTTCTTAAGGGTATTTCCCTTATTTGCGATTTCCTATTTTCGATATTTCGGATATGGAACAACGCAGACTCAAATTTTTTGCTCAAAATATTTGAAATTTTAACATTCGATTTATTTCTATGTCAAATATTCTAAACAAATTTTTTTACAAAATATTTACAGAATGTTTGATTCTTCAGTAAATTCAAAAATATATTTTCCGAATAAACAATCTCCTAGCTTGCTTTGTATATTCACCAACTTTTACAAAATAAAATCGAAGTGAGACATCAAAATATATTTGATGCATATGCGATAATTTCAATAGGAACTAAAATCTTAGATGAATATACAATTATTTGAATGCGTCCATCACAGGAAAATGAACTGCTACCTCCTATACAACATTCACAGTTGAACTTTTCTCGCCCCTTTTGAAGGCTTCTAGCGCTTCCTCTAGAGTCTAGACCAAACAAATGAACTCCTACCTCCTATACAAAATTCACATTTGAACCTTTCTCGCCCCTTCCGAAGGCTTCTAGCGCTTCCTCTAGAGTCTATACTGTATATATTGTATGCATAAATGAAAATTGATAAAATTTACTTTTCATTTTTGGGATTCGACAGTCGAAAAACAAACATTCAGTCCAAAAAACCAGACAAATCCACTTTCCAACATCGAATGTATCGAAATTCAGAAATCGCTAACTATCGAGCTATATATTTTAGCTATGTTTGACAGCTTACTATCTTCACAAAACAAGATTTGATTTAATCACTGTTTACTTCATATTCATGCCAAAAACACCACAATATCCATGTTTATCATCAATTAGGGTGTAGGTAAAAATTAGAGTTAGAAATTTATTAATGTTTTTTTTATAAAATTTCTAAAGAATGAAATGATTAAAATATCCAAAGTTAAGAATTTTTTTATTAAAGTGATAATATTAATATAAAATAATAAAAGTATTGATTTAATATTAATATAGTATTATTATCTATTAGTACTATATTAATATATTAATATTAATATTAACATTAATATTAATATTTGTATTAATATTAATATACTATTAGTATCTACTAATATTATATTCATATTAATCTTAATATTAATAAAATAAGCACTCTTATTTAATTGTGGCTATAATAACATCATAATTATTTTAAAGAAAATTTTGAATAAATGTCACCAGACCACCATGCTCATGTTTCTCTATATAAATTCAATAATTACTTACTTTCCAGTTAAATAATGAAATGGTCACCACTGCATTAGAAATAATTTGAAATCGAAACATATGGTGTTCCTTAATGGAAAACATAGGACATCGGATTTTCCTATTTCCAATTTCCGATTATCGGGTATCTGAAACCAGAAATTCAACTTTTTCTTAAGGTTATTTGGGGTATCTGCTATTTCATATTTTCGGGTATCTCATATTTAAAACAATACATTAAATTGCAAAACATTAGAATATTTCCAAAACTACAAACGTATCCAACTGTCACACAGCATATGTTCCGATTTTCCATTTACCAAATTCCCATTTCCGACATTTCGAATTCTGAACTAAATTATGATAAATTTTTCCATAAATAAACTCCAACATCCATACTATAAAAACTTTCCCCATTTTCTTAAAAAAAAACAAATTCAAAATCAATCTCAATAAATCTTATTAACTATAACCATCGTTCCCGAGGATAACACTTATATATATTTTAATAAATAGAAAATAACTGTCTAACATCCATATTATAAAAAATTTCCCTATTTTCTTAAAAAAATTAGAAATTCAAAATCAGTCTCAATAAATATTAATAACTATAACCATTGCTCTTAGGGATAACACTTATATATATACATACATAATTAGGTATTGGGTTTATCATACAAATAGTTATATATAAGAGTAACTAATACATAATTAGAAATCAAACGAGCATGCCATGATAATCCTACTTATGTTTCGGAGCATAAATTTCATATACCCACAAATTCCATTTTAATATTTTCAATTTCCCAATTTCCAATTTCCCAATTTCCAATTTTCGACAATTCTGATTCCGAAATCCTATGTCATATGTTTTCCAACTACATACATCCTATGTTCCAATTTCCGATTCCGCAATTCCAATTTGCGACGATTCCTATCTTGAAAGTTTGTTTTTTTCAAATAAACAAAAACCTAAGTTCCACAATTTCCGAAATCGAAAGTTTGGAAACGTGTAAAAATAATGAACATATTATGTCCTGATTTCATATTTTCCAACATATACACAAATTTGATGTGTTCAAATACAATTCGCAATTTCCTCTTTCAAAAATCTTGATCTCGAATCATCTTCAACCTTGATATTTATTAACGTAAATAATTGTCATTGGATATTTAAATAAATTTCATATACCCAAATCAAGCTATTCACGTATATTAGATCTTTAGCTTTATCTTTATTAATATTAGATCTTTAAACTTCATATTAATTTTTTTGTAAGTATGCATTGCTATTAATCAACTATACAAAATATTACAGAAAATCGAGAAATATGATCAAGTGAAAATAGTGCTTTAACAACCACTCTAATCCGTTAAAAGAAAAAAACTCTATAGTTGAAGTGTACCGAGCATAAAAACCATACAGATAATGAACGTTGCTGCCTAAGTAAAATTTAAATAAAATTACAGACATATTCAAAAGAGCCATAATAACCCATGCGATATATGGGGGGCTACTTACAAAATCACTATCAACAAATGTTTACGAAGAGAACTTGAAAACTAAAAAACAACATAAACTTAGAAGTAAACAAAAGGAACCAAAATATAAAAAAATGAAAGAGAAACAAGCTCATGAGTTAGCACCGCTGGTAGTGACAGTCGGATCTTGTGTGTCCTGCGTTTCCTCAACCATAGGAAAAAGGCACAAAGACTTCCTCGTCTGAAGATGGTAGACCAACTGCTTTCCCGACAGAGGCATCTGGTTTCCCCCACATAAGGATCCACTTTTCCCACAGAAGCATGCACTTTCCCCACAGAAGCATCAGATTCAATACCTCCTTTGAAAAGTTCGCTAATTGTAACAAGCATTGTAGATACAGCTGTATCATAGGAGTCGTGTCGACATTCATTTCTGGAGCCATAGAGACATTGCCGCTACCTCCATCACCCAACGAGTCAACTCCCAGAGCTAATTTTTTCCACATGCCCATGATATCTCTCTCCATGATAACCATATCTAAGTCCAACATTTTCGATGTAGCCTCTGAAATTTTCAATTTAATATTATTCAATCTCCCTTGCATTTCCTCCATGAGGGACTCCATCATGTTTTTAACGATCCAATAGTGATTTGGGCTTAACCCATCAATATCGCGAGCAAGATTCTCATTTACCAGCCTCCTTTCCTAGTCATCTTTTATGGACTGAACTTGCAAAGAAACATCATTGTTGTAACCATCTACTTTTGTCACGCGTGCCCCTCGTTGCGCACAACAGCGACCACTTCCAGCATGACGAGACGTGGCATGCTTCTTGGACATAGTATGCTACTTCAGATGCAAAAAAAAACAAAGGAAAGGCAGGAAGAAAGGTTCTGCAACAAAATCAAGGAAGAAAAAAAATGGTCGAAGACCTAATCAATTAGGAAAGAAATAGCTGAGCACAATTAGGGAGAAATATTCATCACCACGCTAAAACAAACAGGAGGCCATTAACGGGGAAAAAATATTGTTATGCCACTTCCACTCATTGACTAAGCGAAAATGACCAAGAACATAACGAAATGACCTGCGTGTCAAATCATCCCTTTCCTTAGTAGCGACAATGTCCTCCATTGAAGTTGATACGTGCTAACAGATCTTCGTCAACAACGACTAATTAATTAATGCCATCTTTGACAACTGTAATCCCAACATGAAATTGAGTATAATAACCAGAAAATTTAATCATAACTGTGCTGTATTCTAAACTCAGTAATTGAAACTCTTCATGATAGACGTCACTACCAAATCAATTGCAATCCCAACGTTAAAACTCCACCTGCTTCATTATTGTGTAATGAGTGCAGACTCAGTAATCGAAACTCTTGATGATAAACATCACTACCGAATCAACTGCAATCCTAGCATTAAAACTCCACCCGCTTCATTGATGCATAATGAATGCAGGATAGATGAGACAAACAAGTACAACATCAATCTACAACGATATACCTATCCGTTCCCTGCTTCCTAATTTGAATCTCATCATTCACATCCATGGTTAAACTTCATATTTATTGATAGAAATAATTGTTATTATTCAATCTATAAACCTCATAAATTTGTTTCTTAAAAATTTACTATATGCATTAAAATTTATAATTATTTACAAATATTATATTTATATCCCTTTCTAACTCATTTCTACAAATAAAATTAAATCATATAATTTCCAAAGTTGAATATTTCGGAAATTAAATCCGAAATATCAGAGATCAATAAACATTACAAATAAAAAAACCCATGTTTCCATTTTGTAATATCCGAAATATTCAAAATTGAAAATCGCAAATGTAGGAAATTATTTCAACAAAAACCTTAATGTTCGGTTTCGAATATCCAAAAGACAAAGGTTCAGTTGCATAAAGACATAATATTTTTACACTCTCTGAAAAACTGTACAATATCGGGCATACCCTAAATAACCTTAACAAAATTTAAATTCCCAGTTTCCGATACCCAAAAATTGCATATTTGAAATGTCGAAAATACGAAATCGGGGAATAAGACAAAAAATCAGAAAATATCACAAAAATATTTTGTCATATTTTCGATATCTGATTTTTTTTCATATTTTGTTATAGCTCAGGAATAAAAAGTCATGAAGACAACAAATTATTTCAACAAAATATTGAGTATCCCATTTCGGATATCTGAAATATCGGAAATCAGAGATACCCCAAATAACCTTAACAAACAATGGAATTTGCGATTTTCGATACCCAAAAAGTGGAAATCAAAAATAGAAAATGGGAAACAACTAATTGTATTGCGAAGACATCAAATTAGACGACAACCCCTTGAAAGCTAAGTGTTTTTAATTAACATATTCCCAAACAAGTTGCAAAGTTAAAATTACTTTGAGCATAAACTCACTCCTAAACAAGATAACTAATAATTTCAAGATAGAACTATTACAAAATATAACAAATGAAATAAAACAAAGAGTTAATTTACAAACATGCAAATCAAAATTACTTCTTTCAACTTAATTTATACCAAATTAGCAAATAAGTGTTAAAGATACACAAATTGCAAAAACATTGTTTCTTGCACTTACACAATAAGTCCAAATTCGTGATAGAAATTTCTTTCCCCAACACAGCTTTATACATAAATATTTGCAAATATTACCAAAACATGCAATTATAGAAATAAATAGTTTCTAGCTTTTCTCAAGGGAAGAATGCCATTTGGAAAATAAATCCAGAATGTCATCAACTTTTTGAAAATCAACATTCCTCAACTGAATTCGTTCTTGCAAATTTGAGAGGAAATTTCCTCCCTTCTGATTTTTTTGCATTCTTTGATGAACAACTTTATCTGAGCTATCAATGCATGGGGGAATTCTATCCATTTATCGATCTCTTGCACCATTAACTGACTGATTTGTTGGATCAACTCTTTGGAATCATCAAACTACTTTTCCACTTCTTCCAAATGAACTTTAGGACAAAGTGCCTCACTGAGAGGTTCCAAATCAGGTAAACTCAAATAGGTTAGAAAATTCTTTGAAGCAGACCATGTGTTTTCACAAACCTTTTGTCTTGCATTGACTACAACTTCAATTGAATCGCACATAGCCTCCCATGTCTCAATGGAAACTTCAGTTGTTTTCGGCTCTAACTTGTCTAAAATTCGCAAGCCACCATGTCTTTCCTTAATATGATTTTGCCAACCTCTTACTTGCTCTAAAGCAATGGATGTTGCTCTCATATGATGATGGTGACCCTCAAGAGTTTCAGAATGCTGGATAAACTTCTCATACAGGCATTGCATCTCATCAAAACAGTTATACAAATCTATCATAGCCTATCGAAATTCTTCCTGTATTTTACAGAGTACCTGCTTAAAATCCTCAGGACTCACATCGACAAAAGAGCATACTTTTGAGGCTAAATGGAGATCTTTCAGTTCTTGATTGAAAAGAGCAATTTGTTCTGCTTGTTTCTGATTCACAATCTTTGCATTCTAAAGATGTTGATTGGCTTCTTTAGCTTTCTTTTTCCATTTCTCTATTTTTTCTTCATGTTCTTGTTTCAACTGCCCAATCTAATGTTCATACCTTTGTTGTGTTTCGGCTAACTCCCGTTTGGACTTCTCCAATTCCTTCTGTTTTTCACCAAGAGCCAAACTTAATTGTGAAACAGATTGAAAATTAGTTGTAGCAAAAACTCCCATGGAAGTTGTTGTCTCCATTGCCCCTTGCTGCATATCACTTGTGTATGTCTTCCATATGACCTGACCAACGACAAGAAAATTTTTGGCTAAGCTTTCTCTGGCTCTCTTGGCTCCCCTTTTAAACACAACTTTATCCTTTTTACTCCAATAATATTTGCCAAAGGATACCACTACATCTTCTCCAAAATTTGTGATAACTTCAGAAGATGAAATGCTTTGCTGGTGGATGGTAACCAAAGGATAAGTTTGGGTTTGATTTAAAGGAATGTCTATTCTAAGAGGGAGAATATTCATACGAGAAGAGATAGAGGTAAACGTGATTCATGTAAAAGAATCAAGTATAGGCAAATCCTCCTTTTGAGGAAGATTCATACAGACAGAAGGAATGCCGTCTTGAAAAATATAGGAAACTGGGGATGTAGTGATAGGCTGAGCTGATGAAAAGGAAGAACGAGAACTATGAATAGGTGAGTCAACTGAACTAGTGCAAGTGCTAATAGTAACTGACATTATTGATGACAAATTTACCTTGGGAAAACAATGCTGGAAAGATGATGTACCTAACATACTCGAAAACCTTTGGATATTAGGGAAAAATGACACAACCGTAGTCATAACAACCTCAACATCTTCTTCCACATTTTTATCATGATTCTCAATCTCAGCTGAAGATAAACAAACTTACCTTTTGTACAGAAGGTTCTTGCATAGGTGTATCTAGGATCAAACATTATTGAACAAGCTTCTCCTATTTCTTGCGAATTGAGATCAAAGAAATGGGATTTTCTTTTGTTTTTGCTTCTAGCAGTTGAGCCTGTTCAAAAGATGCTACAATATTTTGTCTTTTAGGATTTAGTTCAGTTAACTCTGTCTCACTTTGCAGTTGAGACCCGACTTTTTCAAAATTTCTTTTGAGGCCTACCCCTTTCTCTGACATATATTTGACTGTTGTAAGAGAGGGGCTCGATGGGACTTCAAGAACACCTTTCCCCTTGTTGTTAGGTTGAGCAGAAACAACAGCAACAGACCTTGTTGCATGTTCTCTCGCTTCTTCTTCTCTCTTCTTCTTCTCAAGATCTTCTTTTATTCCGAATTTATCTTCTCTTTCTTGCAGAGTTCTTCTCTTAAGATGCCTTTGGAACAGGTACATATGAGACTTTATCAATTGATCAGTGATTTTATCAATCGCCTCCTGAAAAGTGATAGCTACTCGGAACATGGAATCACCAGGCTCATTTTGATGAACGTATTGAAATTTCACATGCTCATGAGAAAATAGATTATCAAAATACGCCACTAGGTCATGCATTATTTTCGGTGTCTCCCCCAAAATCATAAAAGAAATCTCTTTTCCCAACAAGGACGCGTGAACAGGATTTTGTACCGTAATATTGCCAAGATTCACAGGAAATTTGGGCCAAGCCTTCTTCTTATGTTTGGTCAACTTGGAGAAAGCGCCATCAATCACAGTTTGATAGGAAAATTCTTGAAG
This sequence comes from Pseudotsuga menziesii, assembly GCA_001517045.1. Taxonomy (NCBI): domain Eukaryota; kingdom Viridiplantae; phylum Streptophyta; class Pinopsida; order Pinales; family Pinaceae; genus Pseudotsuga; species Pseudotsuga menziesii. The sequence continues at coordinate 332,971 of LPNX010746620.1, read as the reverse complement.
CATCATTCAATCTAGAATTATTCTCGGAAGCAATCGCACTATCTTGATGACCCAAATCCTTATGTAAGAGATATATTGTCCTACATACTAGTCGCCATACACTGAAATGAATTCCCTAGCTTTTTGAGATAATGCAGGAGCATCAACTTTAAAATTTTTGAAGTACATTGACCCCAGAAACAAGTCACAGAGCTCATAGACATGAGGCATGAAATTTTCATCCCACATATCAGCGCAATATTTATGAACAGGTGGACATTTCTCACTTTAATTCCAATTTAGCTCCAGGAAACAAGAACACGCATAGAATGCATCCATAACGAACCATGACATGTAGAAAGATGGTTTTCGATTGGCCGGGGTTATCTGATATTTTCAATTTCCTCCAGCAAATTGTAAAACATAATTTGCACCCAGTTGAAGGAATGACCTGTAAGAAAAACATGGTTCTCCATAGGGACCCATATCGCTTTGAATAAGGAACAGTTGGGTAAGCCAAATAACCTGCAAAATATGGCGTCCAGAAATGATAAAGGCTCTTTGAACCAAGAAAATGGATATGATGAAAGTGAAACAGGAATCACTACTATTGGGTCATTCATCCAAGATTTCACCACTTGTTCGTTATTCATTTTGGCAAGGGTTTCATCCAAAAAATTTGTTGAGAAAAGCTGCTTGGGAATTTCCAAACAATAAGCCCTAACAAACACATCTGGATGAAACAAAGCAATAGAGACATTCCCAATATCATTAAGCATTCGTTGGTTAAGGTCGATGTGGTCCAATGCCCACTTAACATGGTCCATGTATGGCATAAAAGGAGGTCTCGCCGCAATGTAATGAAGCTGAGAATTGTGTATGTGCATGTATAAATCTTCGTCATGACCAACAGAGGAAAAATCATCACTGTAAAAAATAGCATAAATTCTGGACCAATCCACATATGAGGAGTCAGATACATACCCACTCGTGTCAGTGAAAACACTGGCATTGGGATCTTTGATTTTCGGCTCTTCAAGAGACGTTTTATATCTACTATTCTTGGTCATAGAAGATACCTTCTCTGATTTAATTTTAGCAACCATGTTTAAAAACGATGAAAGTTTAAATTTACCAGAAAAAATGGTTAGAGAGTGAAAAATTACAGGTCAAAATCAAGAGTCTACGCGTTGGGACAGAAAGGAAATGAATAGTAAAAAATCCTTGCTAGAGTGAAAAATCTTAAGTTCGATTCTTTGAAAATCCAACTAAAATGGACAAAATAATCTTGACCGTAAATTTCTTATGGATCAACGGACAAGATCAAACAAACACCATAAAATATAATTTTTGAAAACATTTAGACTTTCGATTTTCAAAATTGATAACCCGAGATCGGGAAAAAAATATTGAGTTGAAAAATTAAGTTTGTTTCCCTTTTCCAAGATCCACAATATCATAAATCGCAAACTCGAAAAGCAGAGAAAATTATTAAGTAAAATCGCGAAGTAAATATTCGACAAACAAACTTCTGCGATACTCTCAAATCGGTACTTCCACTTTGCGAAAGTATATACAGTCGGAATTCCACATTCTACTTTCTCGATTTCTTAATTTACGATTTCCAATTCTTGAAATCGAGAAATTATATACATTCGAAAATTAGATAGCTTCGAAAAATGACGAGTTGTAAAATCCAAAATCACAATAAAAAAACACAGGTTGTAAAACAAGTCAAAATTTATTACAAAAATCAATAAATCCAAAGATTAAATTTACCTAAAATTTCAATACTCGTTATTAAATTCCAGTCTCGCAATGTAAGTCACAAAGGTTGGCTTGCAGAAAGACATAATATTTTTACCCTCTCGGCGTTTTTTTGCACCTCTCGGTGCAAATGCTAGTTTATGAATGTGAAGAAGGGTTAGCTACTTCTTTAATTGATCAGGGAATGTTTCTTTCTGTAGTTTTTTTATCATACAACTTTTGTAGAATACTTACTTTTAATCAAAATTTGTTTGGACATTTTCAACAATGTTTTGTCATTACTAATATGCTTTTAGAATTAAAGTTGAATCATAGATATATATTGATGAAATGGTAGAAATCTTAAATATTTTTAATTTTATTTTAAGTAGGATAACTTCATACAATAATATTTATAGAATGATAATTTATATATCTTTTCTTATGAGGAAGATTCTAATAACAATTATTTTTATAGGTTATAAAGATGATTTCATTTTTTTTTATAACTATTTATCAAACCCTAAGCCCAACCATTAGTGGTCTTTGCATTAATGATTAGGTCATATTACATTTATTGAATGCTAACTACCTCATGGAATTTATTTAATAGTAACTAATATAGTGCACCTAATTCACATTACATTAAATGTCCATCATATATATCCTATTGTTATCTCTAACAGGGCCTTAGGCCCTTATTACATCACCAGGGAGGATTCCACAATTTCATACCCTTTTGAAATTTTTTTCCCTCGATACATATAGTACTTATGAGATTCATCCATAAGCTAGGGTCCCATATATATGTGCTACCATGAACAATGATAATGAATTAGGCCAAGAAGTTCATCCATAAGCCAAGGTCCCAACTTGTGTTGTCATTGACTCTCAACTTTTGACACATGAAATTGGTGAATGGTTGATTGCACTGCAAAAGATATTCACCATGGTCACATGGATCCAAATATTGTTTCACCCAAATACTAGGACCATCTACACAAAAAATATCATCCACATAACAAAAAATTTTGGTTTTTAGATTTAGGAACACTACCACCAAAGGAAATTCAAACTAAAAACTGAAAAATTATTAGTCACAACCTGGTCGTGACTTTCCTCAATGATTTTTGCTTCATATAGAGTAGTAGGTTCAACAAAGAGAAGTAGAAAGTAGATGTATTCACATAACTAAAAATTTGCTTCCCCTTGACCCAATAAAGTTCTCTAATACCACTTGTTATGCCCCCTAGATCTAAATATGCATCACAAATTGCATGTAAAACATATTCCTTATTATCCAAAGAGAACGATTACTACAACAATTATTTTGATATCATATACAAAGGACTCCATCATTATTTATAACTACCTATCAAATCATAACTTGAATCATTAATGGCCTTTGCATTAATGATTGGGGTATATTACTATTATTAAGTGCTAACCACCTTAGTAATGTGCCTTATTTAAGATAACTTGGGCGTAGTCCACATTACATTAAATGATCACCATACATATCCTATCATTAACTTTAAAGGGATGTTAGGCCCCATTACACCATTAGGGGGGGTTTGAACCAATATAAATTTATCATCAACTTTGACTACACATGGCCTCTTGTTAGTTGACATTGATAGTTTATTGAAAATTTAATTGACTCCACTGTAACTTAATCATTTTTCTCACTTATAACAAGTTTTTCTTCATTTTATACACATGCAAAATATCACCAATCCACTTTTTCCAAACTTCATTCCAACATACACATCAACACATACAATATTCCAATCAACCACTTCCTTCCCTACTTAAAATAATGTACAAGAGTCAAACTTTAGGAATTGTCATGCACTAATACATCCTTGACTTGATTCATTACATGTATTTTGACCCCTGAACAACTATATAGCTAGGCACATAGAACAACTTCATTGATAGACTTTATCTTCATCATCTTCCATTGTATTTGCATAAGTATTCTTCTTCCACGAGACTCCTTATTCTTAGCTTCAATGATTTTGGATTTTCTCTGTGTTTGTAGTTTAGTAATCGACGTTTCTGGTGGACACTCCACCCATCTTTAGGGAATCAACCGTGAAGAAAAGAGTATGATTGAGCTTATATAGGTAAGTGTAAAATAGACATTAAAAAGTTAGGTACAAAGAATAAAAAAACTACGGGGAAGAAACCGAGAAACAATGGAAATAAGAATTGATAAAAAATAATAATTTTAATTTAGGGTTGATAGAGATAAAAATGATGGGAATGGGAGTCTTAAGAACTAAGCTAGGGGTCAAATAACCCTTAAGATTAAAAAAATGATATTAACAAGGGAACTCTAATAATTATAATAATTAAAATAAAATTAAAGAATAGAAGGTATGGGTCTTTAAAAAATTTAAATAAAAATTTAATGAAGTTGTAAAGTAAGAGAAAAAATAAATTTAATGAAGTTAAAAATAAAAACTTTTTAGAAAGTTTTTTAGGGGTTTAATTAAAATAAAATAGGTGATAGGACCCCATAATGATATTATTGAACGGAAGTTAAACAAACTAATAAGAAAGGTTATAAAATAAAAACTTATTTTTTTTTAGTAAATAAAGAACTTCCAAAAATTAGATAATTAAAATAATATTAAAGATTTAAATATGATTTTTTTGGGTAAGCACATAAATTCAAAAAGTTGAATAATAATAAAAAATAATTAAAATAATAATTGAAAAATATATTCAAGGGATGTGAAATAAACAAAATTGTAAATGGTTAGGATTTTCTTTTATTTTTTAAGGGATTCTCTCATAGGGTGTAAGGAGTAATGAGAAGTCTGGGAAAGAATTTTGGTTTGATCAAAGGAGATTTGATGTTTAAGTGTTTTGCAATGACATATTTGATAGTGTCATTATGATTAGTGTCAATGATGTTCTTCTTGAGGCAAGCTTGAATGAATATACTAGTTTGGTCAATGTAGGACTTGCCACAAGATCAAGGAATTTGATAAACCTTTGGTAAAAAAGGGGCTCATAATTATTTTTGGCACTCCGAAATAGTTGTTTGAGATTTTTGTGTGGCTTAAAAACCGTTTTAATATCTTTTTTATTTAAGATTTTAAAGATGGGGTCGGTGGTGTCTTGGATGTAGGATTTTATGGCTCTAAAAGAGGGAATAAGCTAAGAAGATTTACGTTTGGGTTTTGGTTTCTTTCTCTAAAAAAATATTTTTTTTTTTATCAATTTTTATTTCCCTTGCTTCCTAATTTCTTCCCTATACTTTTTTTATTATTCCTTTTACCTAACTATTCAACGTTTATTTAACACTTACCTATATAAGTTGAAGCATTATCTTTGTGTCCACCCAAAACATTGGTTACTAAACTACAAACACAATGAAAATCCAAACTCATTTTGATTTATAAATTATAAGGAAGAATATTTTCAACTTGTCAATATGTTCAAGTTTGTGACAATTATGTTTGAAGACAAAGATAATCTATCTCTAAGCGTGTAAATATTCCTATTCTATGAATATTCTCATGAATATTAATTGTTTATCCCATATTTTTATGTGTTTCACTTATTTTATAATTGTTTTTTATTTAGTTTTATATGATTTAGAGATTTTTGTTTAGTTTTCATATAATTATATTATTGTGGTACATATTTCTCACTTGTCACTAACTATTATTATTATTATGTATTTGATAAGGGAATGCATATAAATCATGAAGGTGTATTAATCATGTATTGTAATAATTGAAATTTTTTCCATAGTTGCTAATATTTGTTAGTTGTTTGAGTTTTTGATTGGGCAAAAGTAGCTGTCGTCGTCTTGGGTTTTCATTTCTCAAGGCTCGACGGCGAGGTGATCTCAATATTGGTTGTGGTGGTAAGGTTTTCCATCGCTTTATCTGCTACTACATTAAATTTTATCTGCCACTGCATTAAAGGAAAGGGAGATAGGGATTCCTCATCAACGACTACCATACATACACTCCTAGACGAAAGTTAATGTTGGTTCATGTTCTAAGATAAAATAATTTCGTTCTTAAGTTTATGTTACAATCCATAATCACTGTATGCACTTATTCTTACTAAGGATCTACCTCATAATATAATAACAAATAATTAAAACATTTAAGTCAATGGCCATAACCACTTTATGTTTTTCCATATTAACACAAAAAACACAAAGAAATAGTATTGAAAAAATTTATTGGTGGTCATGTCGTTATTTTTTCACAACCATAATACTAATGGTCACTTGATATAAACATTATGCACCCTTTAAAAATCACAAGTTTGAACATTATTCATCTTTTAAAAATCACAAGTTTTATTTTTATCTAAAATTTGAGATAAGGTTTTGGAAGGTATTATGTAGCTAATATAATATTTGATTTTATTTATTAAAAAGAAAATACATATATTTAGCAATTAGATCATGTTTGTATTTTTCAAAAGAACTTTTATTTATATATTTTTAATATAATTTTAGAAAAAAATCAATAAATTACATAATAATTCATTCTTTAATGTGAAATTTATAATTTCTTTTAAGAAAAAATATATATTCTAATAATTAGATCTAGTCAATCAAAGACATATGTGGATCCCATTTTATAAAAGACATATCTCGATCACATTTTATTAAAACAAGTGAAATAGCAGCAAGGTTGCTTATACCTACCTTTTAGAAATACTTTATTGTAATATTGTATATAGTTTAAAGCTAAAAGTTGAAGAAATTATGAAACATTCAAACTTGCAAAATGTATTACTTGTTGCCATGGTACTTATATTTCTATGTGAGATTACTTGTTGTTTATAGGTTGTTGCATTACTCGTTACTTCTTGTAACTGTCACTGTTTATATTTCTATGTGTATATCAATTAATTAGTTATTAAGTAAGTCCTTGAAATTAAAGATCCAAAATGAGTTTACTTGTCTTTGTGAATAGGAGAGCTTTTGTCACTACGAATATCTGAGATAAGCAATATAGATGCCTAGTAATTGGCTCTTAAAAATAGTTTAATAAATATTATGTAAGAAATGGATATTGAATAACATTAACAATGTTGAATGCCTAATAAATACTTAACAATATAGATATTAAAAATGTAACAACAATTGGAGATTTTGAAAAATCTGAATTCCAATGTAAGCACCAACTATTACAATGAAACTTTCAAGAAGATATTTTAAAAACATAGAATGTGTGGCATTGTTGTATATAAATATATGCTAATCTAATAAAAATTAATAATAAAAAGAAATATTTACAAGCATTTATAAAAATAATGTTATAGACATTGAAAAAGAAAAGATATTTGATTATATAAAATTAAAACAATAATAAGAAAAATATGATTTTTTAGTGAAAATAAAAAATAAACTAAATGATATTAGGGAATATTTTTTTTTTAATTTTAATATTTTTTGAAATTAACCCTTTAATCACATAAATAAACAACTAATTGAGTATATTAAATTTAATATCAAACAACTATATAATATATATAAAGAATTAATAAAAAAAAATGTTTAATAAAATAAGTTTTCAACTATAAAATAATTATAAAAGTAAGAAAAATTATAAAGTCGAGACAAATTA